>LBNU01027739.1:155179-182905 GCA_014162995.1 Artemisia annua | reverse complement strand
TGCATAATCTATCGACCGCTCATTACGAGCTATGTTGATATTGAAACAGGAGACACCGCTCCAGTCTCCGACGACCAAATAATGCACTTATCGAGTCTAGAGCCACGAGATGCATCAAAAGATCTCATAGGAACACGTGCTACTTCTACCTTGGTTGGACAACATTAAGGACACCAATGGTAACTTTATGAGTCCTACGCAGATCTTAGCAATCTGCCAAGAAAACTTATGAGGGAATACGTATGTAATTTCCAGTGATTGAGTGGAAATTCCTGCCAGGGTCAACATCAAGCAGCCCTGAAGGCAGGTCACTTCTGTAATCCCTTGTGGGTTACGCTTAGTGATCGCGGCGGTTTCAAAAATGGTCTACAGTCGTGGAGTGATCTCCAGCGACTCACCTAATCGTTGATCTACTTTGGTAGGTCTTGTAAGCCCTTTCGAGGGTATCCAATTTAGGAACGGCCTTGGTAAGGTTTAGAGAAAGTTTTCACACTATGCTGTTAACAATCTCTAAGTCCAAACCTGTAAGTGCCGGACGTATTATTGCTAACTGTCTTATGCAGGAAATCTTGGCGGATGTTGCTGATTGCTGAAAAGATGCCGATTCATCACCTCAAGCTCACACTTCAACTATGCTTCCACAACTCTGATGCAGAAGATCATGATCCAGAAAAGTGTGAGCATGACAACACAAAGATAGTCGCAACTTCACAATAGAGACACTTCTACTCAAAGATGACTTGAAGCTACTTATTTGGATGATGAACACGAAGCAATACCAAAGATCATCCTACATATTAAAAGTCATCTAGAATCCGCTGCTGAAAGCACAAAGTTCTTTACACTGAAGAATCAACAACTACGAGCTACAAAGATATCTACAAAGATCTCAATGCTAGAATTCAAGATTTAATTTTTGGGGTGACCTCCCTTAGGGGGAGATTGTTAGGAATACGTTTTTTCCTATAGAAGATTCGGTCACCCCTAGTATGTTAAAGCATTGTATAGCTTGTAGAATTCATTATAGTAGTTAATGCGTAGCTTAGCTTTAGTTATTATTCGTGGTGTCGGGTCGGGTCTTTTACCCTCTGTCAGCCCGCTCCATAGCCTAGTAGAGGCATTCATCCATTGTAAGTATAAATACCTTCTCCCACCAAGGGAGAAGGTTGGACCTTTCATTAGTTATGCAATATTTCTCTTGTTCTTTCTCTCTCTAAAAGGCTCCCACTTCCTAACTTTCTCTCTCTAGATTTCTTATACTATTCGATCCATTACCTCAAGAACCACACGTGTTATGTATTAGTGTATCCTATAAGGACTGCTTATAAAACTCCAACTGGAACAACACCATACAAACTCATATACGGTAAAGCATGCCACTTATCTTTTGAAATAGAACACCGTGCATACTGGGCACTTAAAAATTGTAATCTAGATTTAGTTGCAGCCGGTCAAAAACGAATGTTTCAACTTCATGAATTAAACGAACTACGCTTTTATGCTTATGAAAACTCTCATCTGTATAAAGAAAAAACTAAAGTGTGGCATGATAGGAAATTAAAAATGAGAAAATAATTCAAGAAAGGAAATAAAGTCCTCCTATTCCAATCAAAATTCAAAATCAAACAACCGAAACTTACAAGCCGTTGGGTTGGACCATATACTGTTAAACACCAATATCCATCTGGATATGTTGAACTATACGGACTTGACAATAAAAGTTTAGGATAATTACAAAAATGGCCAAGTTGCCCAATCGTTGGGCATTTTTTACCTTAAAAAAAATTCCGCCTTTAGCCAGTTGCCCTACGCAACTTTTAAGGGGGGGACACGTGTCGCGCCCATAGGGCGACACATGGCGAATTTTTGGGCAACTTTTTCTACTTTTGGGCAACCTTGGACACTTGGCGTCCCATGAGCGCGACATGTGTCCCCCCTTAAAAGTTGCGCAGGGCAACTGGCCAAAGGCGGAATTTTTTTTAAGGTTAAAAATGCCCAATGATTGGGCAACTTATCCATTTTAGTAATTATCCCTAAAAGTTTTATAGTCAATGGTCAGAGACTTAAATTATACCATGAGGAAGAAAGTTTCAACGATAGAAGGGAAGAATCAACACCCTTCTTCCTAAACAACTAAATCACCATAATCACATGAGTCGAGCTATAGACTCTGAAATTAGCGCTCGGCGGGAGGCAACCCGTTTCATTTCATTTTATTATATTTTGTTTTCTTTTCACTTATTTACTTTATTAGTACTTTGTTTAAACCATACTGTAAAACTTAAGTGTGGAGGTATAAAAAAAAACCGAAAACCCAAAAATATTTTCCATTTTTGTGTGTTTTTTTGTTTTTATTTTGCAGATTATTATGAAGACCGCATTTGGGATAACACAGCTCTTCATGCTTTCTCATATGGCCCGGGAAGTCTCTTTTTCTAGTTATATTTTTCCTATTTTTTTTCTTTTTATATCCAGTTATTAACATTGAGGGCAATGTTCAACTTAGTATGGGGGAGTCAAATAGTAAAAATATTTATTTCATAAAACTGATTATATGACTCAATCATTGCTTTCTAATAAAAAATTAAAAATTATATGTTTTCACAAGTTATTAAGGCAAATCCACTTGGATTGACACTGTAGCTAAACACAATTTCATTCACCACAAATGTGAGATAATTATAAGCCTTTATAAGTGTATATCTGCTACACTTTCTCCAAAATATATGAGTGAGCCGACGATTTAAATTAGCTCTAGAACTTGCACTTATACATCAATAACGAATTCCGCAGTGAGATTGCATTTTTTTATGCTTTAGACAATTTTATATGATATTGAGGCAAATTTAGGATTTGCACCAAATATCCATCTTATGAAGTTATAATCTAGTTGACTACACTGGTCGCTAGTACATTCCAGAAATTAACCCTCTAACGCTCATTTTTAGTGCTATTGCCACCTAGAACAACATGCTGAGCCTAAGCCTTTACTTTGATTAAAACCAATTACATATGCTCAAAAAGAATGAAGTTTAATTGATTACTGCTGCAAAATGAGAAAATTATGAAAAAGAAAAAGTTATATGAAATGTGAAACGATTTGAGAATTTATGTACGATGAAAAGTGAAAGTAAAACAAAAGTTATGTTGGGAAAGAATAAAGAAAGTATAAAAAAAAAAGATCTATGAATATTGATGATCAGCAGCAGCTTACTAATATATTATTCTACAAATCCACCAGAAACAAAAAGAAAAATTATCCATGCCTTACTCATACCCTTAATCCCTAAGCCAACCCGAAAAGTCCTCATTGATATCATTGTCTGGTGCTTACGCCTTGTCGGAGTTGTCTTTGTGTTCTGTGCAAGCCTATGGTAGCTATTTAGTCGTGTCTGTGCAAATATTGAGTGAACTTAACCATATTTGAGTGAATTGTGTGAATCATTTAAAATAATCCTTCGTGAGGTGTCTTTAGTTATGTGTCAATGCCTTTTTAGCAAATTAATAAATCTTGATAATACATCTCTATGATCACAAAACAAATTGAATTTTCTTGCTTGATTGCTTGAGGGCAAGCAATAGCTAAGTGTGGAGGTGTTTGATAACGCTCTAATTATATATTCCTTGAGCGTTATATTATATGTTTTAAGATCGATATGTGTGAACTTTTGGTACTTAATAGCATGAAATGATTGCAGGTTCACTCTTGGATGTTCTAAGCATGATACATCACAAAGACATACTATTTCACCACTTGAAGTAAATAAATAAGAAATCTTCTATGATTAGCTTTTTATGCAAGCAAGTGCGCCGGTTTCCAAGCTAAGTGCGCCGCACTTGTCCTCTCGGTCAAAGGAAGTCAATAAGTAATATTTAATAAAAGTACGTCGGACTTATATCCGAAGTGCGCCGTACTTCCTCTGCATTTATGAAACTTTGGCGCCAAGAAAATAGCAAAGTGCGCCGTACTCACAATCTAAGTGCGCCGTACTTCGCCTATCAGATAGCCTATAAATAGAGCTCATTTGCAAGCATTTGAACTCTCCACTCTATAACCAATTTCCACTAAGTTAAGATCAGAAGTGCTACGTGATCCTAAGCCATTGGCAAACATGAACGAATTGGAACGGGGGCGTTATATACTTGTTGGTGTCGAACTCTTAGTTACTTGTGACACTTGTGTAATCCATTTGATCAATCCAAGCCGTATGTCTCTTGTTTACTATTTAATCACTTCTGTTGTTATGAACTCATTAGCCATGAGAGGCTAAACCTCTTGTGATTGATTGGATATGTGAATATAATAAAGCGACTTATGATTATGTTTTAATCTCTATCAATTTCAAGTTTATATTGCAAACTATTTTATCTCAAGTCTTATTATTCTATTGAAACTGTTTGAATATAATGTATTGGGATAGGTCGAAAGAACCAACTTGTTAAACGCAATTCTAGGAACTTGTCTGCGTTTCTAGCCTCTGAAAGGAGAAATCCACTTAGGAGAATTAATAATAATCTAGACTTGATATGGAATACTATTTCGCGAGAAATCACTTAATGGATAAATATGAATCTTGAATTGAACCTACAAATTATGAAATTGCTCTTTTGACGAAAATAGCTATATTATAAGTTGTACTCCACTTCATTATCAAACTGAGATCAAACATAAACATTGTCACTAGATTATCTAAGCTATCCAAGCAATCATTCGTTTTAATATTTGAATTCCTCATATTATTATAATCGTTACTTGTCTTGTTTTACTAATCATTTTATACTTAATAAGAATGAACGAAGTCCCTGTGGATACGACCTGGTCTTACTACCAACGGGGGTTATACTTTACCCGTGTGTTTGGTTTATTAAAATCGGTGAAACTAGTATTATAAATTTAAAGCTTTCCTTACACATCACACCACTAGAAACTTCGTCTTCTTAGTGGAATCTTCCTCTTCATAACTTGAAGAGCACTATTTGTCATTACCAGGGATAGTATTCCGCAACTATCCCTCATAAACCCTTCACCTTAACCTCTAAGTTAGACTGATACAACCGTAATGTACAAATGGGTATTATTAGTTGACTCAGGTCAAGATTGTGTAAACAATATGATTTCTAATGAACATTGGTTATTTTCATTTGATCAAGCTTTTGCTCATACAATTCATGGTGTTACACAAATATATCGGACCAACATATCTCCGTGAACTAAGATTATCTCAAGAACTAAAGACAAGAAACATACCTTGGTCGTGTATAAACCAATTATATCTCGGTTCTCTCTGGACGAGAATATTTGGCTCAACAGTTAACTAAGATTATCTCAAGTACTAGAGTCTAGAGACATAGCTTGATCGTGTATAAACGAACTATGGCTCGGTCCTCTATGAACGAGAATATCTAGATCATGATACAAAAAACTCGTCCATCCACAATGACATATATCACTAAACTATTACTTAAGTGGTTTAGACTAAGAGTATCAATTGTCTATATTACCTAAGTGGCTTATGTAAGTGCTTAATATCGACTATAAAACTTTTCCAAAAATTAACCAAGTACTAGAAAATAAGCAATAAGCAAAGTCTCTTAAATAAGCACTTAAAAATAAGCAGTTTACAAACCTTGAGAGGGCAAAGATTCGTTTTCCTCCTGAACCTAAGTGGCTTGTACTTAATCAAGTATCTCCATGAACTAAGATTATCTCAAGAACTAAAGTCTAGAGACATACCTTGGTCGTGTATAAACCAACTATGTCTCGGTCCTCTATGGACGAGAATATCTCGCTTAACATTTAACTAAGATTATCTCAAGTACTAGAGTCTAGAGACATAGCTTGGTCGTGTATAAACCAACTATGTCTCGGTCCTCTATGAACAAGTATATCTATGTCGTGATACAAAAAAATCGTCTATCCACACCGACATATATTTCATTAAACTATTACCTAAGTGGTTTAGGCTAAGAGTATCAAGTATCCATGTTACCTAAGTGGCTTATGTAAGTGCTTAATAACGACTATTAAACTATATCAAAAAATAAGCAATCCCAAACATACCATTAACCGTCTAAAAAAATAAGCACTTAAAAATAAATGACTTTTTTTATGTATCGATAATCATGTGACTAGCTTTAGCCTATTTACCGAAACTAGCAACAACAGTCAAATATTATCATATATCACAGCAGAGGTAGGATGTGATTAAATTTAACATACTTAACGAAACTAGCAAATACAATCACATCATCACATATAAAAAATAATAATAAAAAAAAGTAAAAAAAATCAGTTTCACCTTCTTCACATTAACATCTAAAGTATATTACAAAGATCATGACTAAGTTAACAATGTTAGTATGATTATATAGTTGTGTGATTAATAAGTTTAAGCATCAATTATAACGTAATAGCTATGCTTTTGCCTACTCCTCATCATCAACAAATCTAATGAAGTGACAAAAATAAATCAATATCGGTAATGATAGTGACAAAAATAAATCAATATCGGTAATGATTGTAAATCAAAGTCAAGAACCATTAATAAAAAATAAGGTGTCTATTAATAAGCAGACCAAACCCACTTAAAACCGTTTATTTGTTTTATCCAAACACAACCAGAAATGGGAATGCAAGTGCTTAATATCGACTATAAAAGTATACAAAAGAACAAGCAGTACCAACAAAACAATCAAGCAATACCAAACATATATTAATTCTCTAAAATAAGCAACAAACCCCTATTTTTCTATATACATCAGCAAAACCAAGCAATCCCAAACATGTCATTAACTCTCTAAAATAAGCAATCATAATAAGCTGTACCAACAAAAAAGAATCATTAAGTCTCTTAAATAACCACAAGAACCTTAATTCTCTTCACAAACGCCACAAAGTCTCTTAATAAGCACTTGAAACGCAACAACAACATCAAAAACCTAATGAACCTGAGAAACCTCAAAACAGACTTCAAAACATCAAAAACCACAATGAAACCTAGATAAGCACTTAAAAATAAGCAGCACGGACAAAACAAGAACTATTAATTCTCTTAAATATTCAAAAACCTAATGAACCTTAAATACCCTGAAAACACTTCAATAACCCTAACCGCAAAACCACAACCATCACAAAATCAAAAAACACAACGGCAACTACGACAACATGTCTAATAATCAAACCTAAGGTGTCTACTAATGAAATCGTTTATAAAATCAAACCAAGGATCAACGGAAGTGTGGGTTACTATGCAAAAATCGTTTACAAAATCACGCTTTTTTACTTACTTGTCAAACAATCATTTTGATAAAAATAAACAAAGATCCAACAACAAAGATCAACGGATTTGACTATCAGTGAAAAAACAAGGATCTGTTGTGTGTATTAATGTGAGGGTTCTTTTAGTGTGTGTTTTGTGAGAAGTTGTATGTGTTGCGTGTGTGTTTTTTTTTGAACTTGGGTCTTGTTCATGCACGTATCCTTGTAAAAAATATTTAAAGAAAAAAGAAAATTAAATAAATAGTAAAAGATTTCATTTCTCTCCAAGAAATTTGTTTCTTTCCTAAAAAAGAAAAAAATGTACGCCGTCAGTGGAGCATCGTCGGTCGAGAGAGCATTGACTTTTGATAAAAGACAAAAGAGAAATTAGTGAAGTGGGATTTCGTTAGATTTTGTGAGTTGAGCTAATCGGGGTGCACCAAAAAATAATACTAGCAAGAGACACGTGTCACAATTTGAATGAAATCGAACAATTAACCTGTCGAACATGACCAAAATAAGAACCGGTCGTTTAAAAAGGATCAAAACACGAACCAAATGTGACTTTTTGACCCTTTTTGGGCATTAGCTCTATTAAAAAATGCATCAACTAATGAATGGCTGAATATGGGCGTGATTGTGTGAAGTGAAAGTTGAAAGGGGGCAGTTACAAAACAATAGTCAGAATAAGTTTGACCAATCAACATCACCTGTTTTATCGGCCATGCACGCACGTGACCTCTTCTTCAGGCACTTCTAGACACCTTCTACTTATCTTTTTCTACTTATCTTTTTGCATATACACAAATGAAGCATATGTTAAGATGATTGGATGAGACGAGGAAAGAAAATAAGTGGGTTTCATATGTAATCTTCACATGTGACTAGTAATATAGGATAAGTAGAAAAAATTGTAAGAAAATACACGGTGCTCTTTTTTAAATGAACGTTTAATGTTTGAAATTTTGGTTCAGGCGATATAAAATGTTCAAAACAACCACTGAATAAATCACCTACCACTTTCTTTATTTTTCTTAAAACACAAATACCTTGCTTTTTTTTTACGCTGATCATTTTAGCATAAAATACAAAGTTGATTGCTACATGCCTATATGTCTTGATATTACCACATTATTAACGAGTTTTATTTTACCAATCAATTGTTTTTAAGAAAAATAATTACCATTATATGGCATGTCTAAAAATATTATCTAATGTAGTAATATGGCTTATCATATTAGTAATATATACTCTATTTTTATATCTTTTATTATAGAAAAATAACAAACTGTAAACAAAGAAAAGAAAATCCTATGTTACTCTACTGCTGTTCATTCGTTTGTTCTCGATCAAGTATTCATCTAAAAGGAGTCTTTTAAATGTACAGTTTCATACTTATGTACGTGTATAATTTATGTATAATGATTTTTCTTAGGTTATTTTTAATATATTGGTTTCATATCATGTAAATTGATTTAGAGTTATATTTACACTGTCTTTTGCTCAAAAAAATAACAATAATAAAACGATATGGCTTGCTCACTACAAATTTGTCAGAAATTTTTAATAGTGTTCTAAAAGGTGTTCGTTTTCTTCCAATTACTAGATGTGTCCAACTTACGTTTTATAGATTGGTGCACTACTTTGATGTAAGATGTCCTCAAGGGATTCGTGCTCAAGATAACGGAGAACGATATGCCCCCATGTTGTTGCAAAATAAGAAGCCTTAAAATTGAAAGCTAGTGCACATTCTGTGAGATCATTTAATCGGGAGAGAGGAATATTTGAGGTGGTAACTCAAAAAGGAAGAAATGTGCATGTAGTTATTTTGGAAAAAGAAACTTGCACTGGTGGCAAGTGGGAGGTATATAAGTATTCGTGCTCACACGTCTTGAGTGCATGTGCCAATCTTTTTTTAATAGTTGGCAATATGTTCATAAGTGTTACTCAATTCGAGAGTACTAGCAGGGTAGCCGCGCAATGAGGCGGCGGGTACCCGGTGACTAATTTTGTGGCGAGCAAATGTTTTTCATAGAAGTATAAACGAAAAACAAAATGAGAATGTCGGAAATAATTCTTTTAATGTATTCACAGGTGTTTATATAAAAAGAAAATAATAAATTAACCTGTCGAACATGACCAAAATAAGAACCGGTCATTTAAAAAGGATCAAAACACGAACCAAATGTGACTTTTTGACCCTTTTTGGGCATTAGCTCTATTAAAAAATGCATCAACTAATGAATGGCTGAATATGGGCGTGATTGTGTGAAGTGAAAGTTGAAAGGGGGCAGTTACAAAACAATAGTCAGAATAAGTTTGACCAATCAACATCACCTGTTTTATCGGCCATGCACGCACGTGACCTCTTCTTCAGGCACTTCTAGACACCTTCTACTTATCTTTTTCTACTTCTCTTTTTGCATATACACAAATGAAGCATATGTTAAGATGATTGGATGAGACGAGGAAAGAAAATAGGGTGGTGATAATTCCACATGAACTTTACTTCATCCACATACATTTTGGTTGTATGAGGCTAGTGGGCCCACTAACTTTATGTGTAAATTTACGTGGGTGAAGCAAATATGTATGTGAAAGTATCACTTGCCAAGAAAATAAGTGGGTTTCATATGTAATCTTCACATGTGACTAGTATAATATAGGATAAGTAGAAAAAATTGTAAGAGAATACACGGTGCTCTTTTTTAAATGAACGTTTAATGTTTGAAATTTTGGTTCAGGCGATATAAAATGTTCAAAACAACCACTGAATAAATCACCTACCACTTTCTTTATTTTTCTTAAAACACAAATACCTTGCATTTTTTTACGCTGATCATTTTAGCATAAAATACAAAGTTGATTGCTACATGCCTATATGTCTTGATATTACCACATTATTAACGAGTTTTATTTTACCAATCAATTGTTTTTAAGAAAAATAATTACCATTCTATGGCATGTCTAAAAATATTATCTAATGTAATAATATGGCTTATCATATTAGTAATATATACTCTATTTTTATATCTTTTATTATAGAAAAATAACAAACTGTAAACAAAGAAAAGAAAATCCTATGTTACTCTACTGCTGTTCATTCGCTTGTTCTCGATCAAGTATTCATCTAAAAAGAGTCTTTTAAATGTACAGTTTCATACTTATGTACGTGTATAATTTATATATAATGATTTTTCTTAGGTTATTATTAATATATTGGTTTCATATCATGTAAATTGATTTAGAGTTATATTTACACTGTCTTTTGCTCAAAAAAATAACAATAATAAAACGATATGGCTTGCTCACTACAAATTTGTCAGAAATTTTTAATAGTGTTCTAAAAGGTGTTCGTTTTCTTCCAATTACTAGATGTGTCCAACTTACATTTTATAGATTGGTGCACTACTTTGATGTAAGACGTCCTTAAGGGATTCGTGCTCAAGATAACGGAGAACGATATGCCCCATGTTGTTGCAAAATAAGAAGCCTTAAATTGAAAGCTAGTGCACATTCTGTGAGATCATTTAATCGGGAGAGAGGAATATTAGAGGTGGTAACTCAAAAAGGAAGAAATGTGCACGTAGTTATTTTGGAAAAAGAAACTTGCACTGGTGGCAAGTGGGAGGTATATAAGTATTCGTGCTCACACGTCTTGAGTGCATGTGCCAATCTTTTTTTGAATAGTTGGCAATATGTTCATAAGTGTTACTCAATTCGAGAGTATTGTGCTACTTGGGCATCCAAATTTTTTCCACTCCCTCATAAAGCACATTGGCCAGTCATCATTTGTTGAAAACTACTTCCAAATTTCAATTTAAAACGGGTGAAAGCAGGTATTCGTCGTTCGACAATAATACATAATGGGATGGACATTAAAGAAGAGAAGAAAAACAACCTTCTTGGATTTGCAAACTAGGTGGTCATAATAGGAAAACGTGTCCTTCGCGACCTAGAAGCATGGGTGTTGATCACTAAACAACTTGCTATTAAGGATTTGGATCTTCAAAGGTTTTAAGCACATAATTTTTGGAAAGGGTGTTGATATACTTTGTAGTTTTTGTTAATTTTGTATTTATTTTATACATTTTTGGGGTTATAGGGTTGCCTTATTAGTTTTGTTGGTTATAGTGCAGTTTCGAATTAGTGGTTGTTTATAATTTTAGTGTTTTGTTGGAATTAGGGATTCATTTTGCTGAAATTAGGGGTTGATTTTATGGATAATAACTATTCATTCTTGCCATGCCAAGTTTGTGACTAACTTAAGTTTTTTAAACAACAGAAGCTCCAAAAAAGAAAACGCCAGGAAAACACACTACAGGCAAGAAGAAAGCGCCAATCACTGAAATTTCAGACGAACATGAAGTTATTGAGATGAGTGGTCATTCGGACTTTGAAGTTGTAGTAGCATAAGCTGAGAAGAAATGAAGCGTCTTAGGAAATCAGCATCAACTAAGCCGTCATCAGGAACAACAAATAAAAGAAATGCAGGTACGGGTGCCGCGTCTAAGAAAATGAAAGGTTATTCTCCTAAATAGGTGCTTCAGTCAACTAACCTGGACTTTTATATAAGCACATATTCAGTTTTTCTTTTTTAACAGAACCATTAGCAATTAGTACATGTTTGGCCAAAAAAGAAAAACCGATTATGTGCTTATTTTACTTTTAAATAAGCATTAGGATACAAGCAGCTACCGACCAGTCTGTTTTAATCAATTCATTAAAAATAATCGCTTGAACTTAACCAATTTGTGGTGGATTTAAAAGTACTGATTTAATCAGTTGGGCCTTAGGTTGAAGTAAGCTGATTGTATGCTTCTGATTATAAGAATAATTACAAGTATCTTCGAATAGACAATCCCAAAAGATCACCTTAAACTGTCTAAATACATCAGATCAGTAGTTTTAAAGTGCTGTCAAATAGTTGCTTACCTTTAGAAGGTAGAAACTTTATGTTGTCTAATGTTTCGATTTGTTTATAACTCTGTTACAGGGTCAGTACCAATATCTGTTTTAGGCTCCTGAAGAATTCCTGCTAGATGCTTAGGGGTAGCAATTCCCTAGACTGAGGTGTGTACTCTTTGTCCTTTGCCTCAACTCATGATGCTCATACTTTTTTCTCTTACTAATGGGTGTTATACATTGTGCTTCTACTGTTAAAATACGACGTTGCTATTCGCCTTTGCATATTAACATATATGGTTTTTTGCATTTGTTATGAAATTATTTGCTTGGCTAAAGACTTTTGTTCAACAACATGCACAATCTCGAAAGAAGAACACAATTTTGGTAGCAAATATGGGCTTAGGCTAGAATCTGTTTTTTTTTTTTTNTTTTTTTTGGGGGGGGGGGTGTTAAAAAGGCTTCTTACCCAGGTAAATATGTGATATAGGTTTAGATACTTCTACCAGGCAATGTTGAGAATATTACTGGCCCGTCTTCCTTTTAATGGCCACCTTCACATAAAAGCTACAACACCAACCAACAACTAATTTAAGTATCTCTTGAATGTTTACTCTAATTACCAAATATCTTTGTATCATACATCAGGTCATGTCAAAATGGATAGAAATGTTTATTTTACTTTTTAGTTGAATTAATTATCTGCATTAATAACCCTTTATCAATCTTTATGGCAACCCTTATTTCAGTGATGTTAGAATGCCAGTGCAAAGTCCATCATATCGAGTAACCATATCATAATTCTGCATTTCTTATTTTGACAGCTCAAAGACCATAAAACTTGACACTCATTTTTCTTTTCAAATCTAGATAGATCAGGTGTGATTATGAGCCACGTTGTTATTAATCTAACCAATGAACATAAAATGACAGGTACAATTTCTGTGACACAAGCATGGACTTGCACCAGCACTACAAGAATGTGAGCTAAAGGGGTGCGTGTTATCTTAGTACAATTCAACTTGATGGAACTATACAGCAGGGTAACATTCTCAACTTTATATCTAAACTATGGCCTTAGTACGTTATATTTCAACAGTCCATGATAATATATGCTATGAACAAGTTTTTTTTTTTAATTATTATTTCTTTTGCAAATCTTCATTTTGATAATTAATTATCAGTTTATAGAAATATTCCCTCAAATGTAGTTTTGCTAACTTATAAAAAGACCATTTAAGGTGGAATGAAAACGTGGGTCACTTTGTGAATACAATGAAGATTGGATAGGCTTTCCATTCCTGTTATAACCTGATCCAAACACTCCTTATTGCTGCAGTGACGTAATGAGTAGCAGACAGAAAGCATTTGCTTGCACAAGCTGTAGAATGCAAAAGGAGACAAATATTACAACTTCAAGGTATGTAACCACAAATTACGCCACTGAATATGTATTGTTTTATGGTTGTTCTTTCCTGTAATGTATTGAATAACAGGCTTATAGCGTTGCATAACACAGGGGTAAGAAAACTATTTTTATATGATGCATAAGTACTCTTATGCGAAATGTGGTTTGATTTTGCATTTTGCACATACAGAAAACGGTTGTTGCAGTATTGGGAGGGTATAAAATGCAAGCAATAACGTTAAGAATTGCAGGGGACAAGACAGTGCTGTATAGAGTAAGAATCTTATGAATACAAGACACTCTCCTCGATGAAAGTGGGTCCCATTACTTATATGTGTTACATTCAAGGATCTATTCATTTCATCCTTGGCAACTCTAGATCACTCTACAAGGTACCCACCGTCCTTCAATCGCTCTTTAGAGATTCAAATGCAGAGAAAATTTTATTCATTTTTGTTTGTTGCAATTGATCAAGAATGCATCAAGCTTTTTGATTGCAGAAGTTGTAGATGTAGTCAATGTGGTGAGTGAATATTTGAATATTCATTTACCTTCTCTATTTTTTAAACTAATTGCATACAGGTATCTTATCCTTTTTGCAGACTAAGGCAACAGCGCGTTCAACAGGATGTACTAATGTGGCAGGTTGTCGCTTATGTTTTACAAAATCGGTATTCAACAGGTAATATTGGTGGCGTTTACCTTTATGTCTCAATGGTGTATCTTCTTTTCAGACACGTCGGGTACAACGTTGCTCAAAGGTTGTGGTGCTCAACAGGATTGGGAATATTCTTCAGGCACTCAAGGAACTAATGATACAGAAATTCAGTATCTGAAGTTCGTTGATGTTAATGTGCAAGGTAAAAAAAAGTTTTCCTCATAAGCCATTGTCTTATTTTTTAAAAAAATATTGTCTTTGTTGGTTGTCTTATGTTGAATACCACTTCTCTAGCATCATTGTTGGAACTTGGAAGTAAATCTACAAGATTACAAGGTACTAATTAACTTTCTCCTAACGCTCATTTTCAGAAATAGATATTTCTAAGCACCAGCTTTACAACGCGGAGTATGCTCTTTAACACTGAAGCTATTATATTCAAGATTGACGCGACCACGTGATGTTACTATAAGAAATGTTTCACTTGCAGGCGGAAAATGACAGATGAATTTCCACTTCCACAATGCCGCAGCTGCGACCACGACCTACAACTTACTCCCAATTACAGGTAATAATTTTTAATGTATCATTGATTGTAGCTTGATGCATGCTGTTTTACCGTTTTATTTGTTGTGTCGGGGACAAGAAAAGCAATTTGGAAATACTTGCGCTTATATTGTCGCTCAAAGCTTTTGCTGTGTCAAAAAAAGTTAAAATGGTTAAATGACTAAAAATAAGTAACAGCCTAACAGGGTGTGTTTGGTTTACATAGTATCAGGTGTTTTGTTAATTTCATTCAACGAAATGTAATTACTGTTGCATATTGTGGTCTCATAGTTTTCGGCAAGATAACAAATATCTTTACATTTTTTTGCTACATAATAATTCTTTGCGAATGTTTATAAAATACAGTTGGAGAAAAAAATGTTGTCCCGTGTTTTTTTTTTTTTTTTTTTTGAAAAATCTATGTATGTTGCCCTATAAAGCTGTGGTATATTCGTCATAGTTGAAAAGGATTGCTTTGTTAAGGAAGGCATATCGAGAAAGTCCCTGAAAGATAGCCATATTCGGATTTGCTATGACATCTACTAATGTCAAAAAAAATACTCACCGCAGCATCGCGCGGGCTATTTTGCTCGTTAGTTAATATTACTGAACATACCATACAATAGTAATTAATATGTTTTTTATATGCCATGAGTTTGTCAAAATAGTTAATTTCATAAGCTACGTCAAACACAACACAAGTTTTGTGTGTAAACTAACTTTAGTTATAGAATAAATACATTATTCATCTGTAAAAATACAAATATCGTACAATACAACTTTGACAAATGTACTTTGGAACACAATGTTAACAACGAATCAGCACAAGTAAAACTTATTTGCGCCTTTGAAGACTTAAAAGGGTCATAAAGAGCTAGGGTCCGAGTCTTGGCTTGTGCTCACTCAGTTGGTGCCCCACTAGGCCATGAGAGTTGCTGAAGCTATTCTTTGTGGGTGGACAATGGCAGGTGCCAAAAGGTACCCGGGGTCAGGGTGTTCCCGCCATCTACACCTTTTTGTGGAATATAAAAAATACCCAAAAAACTATGTAATTTTATATGACACCATTACTTCTTGTCGGGACATTAGAAAAAAGATCGCGATTCTCGTTAGCCCATTTATATAGTGCATTACGTTTACCTTCCAAAGCATCGATGAGTAGATTCAACTCATCAATGGTGTGCCGGAATAAGAAAATCCGGGAACTCCATGGACACGAACATACTTGTTTTGAATGTTCGAGACATGCGTACCTTTCGGGGGAACATGAACAGGCAACAGCAGATAGATATAAATCATAATAACATATAATGCATTCCTTCTTCACGTTAGAGTTAAAGTCCTTATCCAACATTCTCGACGACTTTGAAGTATTGCACAAATATTTCCTTCTCAAATGTTCCCGCTGAACGCGTGACTAGAAAAACCACAAAACATCCCATCATTATTTGTATCTGATATAGTGAAAACTCAAAGTCCTGTTGTAGAGGTGGCAAATATGTCCCTTTTGTTTAAAATGGGTCGACTTAGGTACATTTTAAATCTTTAAACGGGTCAAATGGCCACATAAAAGATCTCAAGGGGAGCGGGTCAACATGTCAAACATCTCAAACTGGAGTTCATCATTAACACTTCACTTGTATGAAACTTTGTTATATGGGCAAATATATTTTTGACCTGTTAGGCAACCCGCCCATCTTGCCACCGCTACCCCAGTGTACCATGATTTATATGTTAAAAAGACCACGTCACACGGGCTTATGGCCTGGTAAAAAAAGTAGTTATACTTATTATCAGAGCTTCATGTGGAAGTCAAATACTTTCTAGTATTATGGATTTACCTTAAGTGCTCTTGTTAACCAACCATCGGGTCCGCAAGCGATTTTCCCTTCTTTGGAGTCCCTTTTAACTATCAAGAGCCATAAAGATCTGGCAGTATCCTTGCAACCCTCAATCAAGAGTTTATCATAAGAGATTAATGTTTTTCTATGCATCTCACTGTAAATTTCTACACTTTGCTGCCCGTATGGTAACCAATCAAGTGGCGCAAGATTTACTCTCACAGAGACATTAAAGCCACTATTGAATCCCAAATGGTATGCTCCTGGAAAGATAAGAACGAACTGCTTTGGATGCTGCAGGCAACGAAAGACGGGAATACCCTCAGATTTCAAGATGGAGGGTGGAAGTTGAGCAACCTGTATCATTTCCTTAAGACTATCAGTATCTGGATGTCCATTTCGAAAGTGATAATGTCATTATATTGTTTATGTGCTTTTTGCTTGAAGTCATTATTGTAAATAGGTGTTTAAGTGTTTGATGAATTGTAACTCTTGAAAAGAAATAGATATATAGAATGACCAAAAGTTATATTCTATTGAAAATAGAAGATATGTGAAACGGGAGTAAAAGAATTTATACTAGGATACATTAAGCGTGATTCGATAATTCTATTTTGTCTTTTAAAACCTCGTTTTTATTAAAAATAGTATGAAACTAATAATCCAAAAGTATTTATATGAATAATATAATCAAAATACGGTATCAAAAGCAAAAATCTGTTTATCCAAACAAAATAATGGTTATCGTGACTACAATCATAAAAATCAGACAATCCATTTCAAAAAGCAAATCCAGATAGCATCCATTACATAGTTGAAATTTTATTATTCGAGTTTTGAAAATGTATAACGAGACAAAGTTTCACTTGACCTTTGAATAGAAAAAAAGGGATTTATGTGCTCACCAACTTATGGAATATATTAGGATGTCCCGATAATTCTGGGAAGGTTTTCTTCAATGCAGCTTCACATTTACTGTAATATCTACCTGGAATGCCATACCAGATTCTTGAAACGCCTAAAGGCATGTAACTGAGCAAGTATAAGCTGTGCTCCTCGACTTTCTGTTTCACAAAGAGTTCCATGCAGAAATTAAATTACTGACATCATGGATGTAGACATGTAGCAAATTCGACCCATTACTTATGACTGGTTTGATTTGGGTTGTGTTTTCGGCTTTTAGCTCAAATGGGTTAAAACAAAATATTTAGCTAAAAGAGGAATAGGTCAAATGGGTTGTATTAGAAACGGACCAAACAGATTGAAAGTCGCCCGAAAGTTTATTTTTATAGAGCCTGACATCCTAGAATATTTTTGTAATATTGTTGTTCTAGAAATGTTTATTGGGCTTAACATCCCTGCAGCAAACATTGGGGATCATTTTCCCATGTTTTTATTATAGCATTAGTCATTTGAGATAAGTAAAAAATTCAGAGCAAGTGTTTTGTGGGTCAACCAACCAAAACTGACCCGTTTCAATCCGAACACATTTTGACCCATTACCCAACCAGTCTGGCTACGTCTAAATACACTGCATACATAGAATGTGGAATACGAAGTTAAGTATAACGAGACAGAAGTAAGAATCTGACCCAACAATCAGAAGAAAAACACATTCCTACATCCACTAGAGGGGCTGAGGTGGAAGAATCATCACAGCTTTCAAAAGCAAAAAGAGATCCCGGCAGCTTAGGAGTACTATTCAAGTTCCAACCTGATTCTGCATATTCAGTTTGATCTGCTACAGGTGAATCAGAAAGTAACGGAAATCCACTTCCAAGAACTTTCGCATCAAGATTACGACCCGACAGTACCTAGATACAAGTTGATGTACGAAAGCAAGGCTTTTGATCATTTAAGGGTTAATAACAGTTTCAACCTCCACGTTCTTCCTTATGGCAGTTTAGTCCTGCCAACCTTTTTGGAAAGGTCTTTATCCCCAACCTTTTTTCCATTGCTTTCTTCCCTCAATTTTTTGCGTATTCAAACATATATACTTTCTACTTAGAGGCTGGTTCAAACTGTGTTGTTTTTCAATGAGTTGGCATTCTTCCCTTCTCTTTTCTTCATTTTAATATACAGTTATTATCAATAACTTTATATATAGAAAAATATACATGTTTGGATAAAACAAAGAAAAAGTCAAGGGACAAAAACCATGCTATGAAAACAGGATAAAATTGCAAAAACTTTTAAAATTTAAACTGTCAAATGGTGAAAGTGAGATTTCAAAGATTGAACATTATTAAGTCATCATCTTAAGGTATAACTTATAAAACCTGCTTATCAGCTGTGAATCTACCTGAATTTCCTCGGCCGGATTTTGAACAACACGCCAATATTCACCCTCAATGTTTTCCCATGTTAATATGTCTTGTTCTCTAAAATAACGTTCTTCAAAATCCTCGGCATATTTCTTGAATGTTTGCAATGTGAACTCTGGACCCTTTTCGAATACAGAACCATGAGACCCGTAATCTATTTCCACCATTGAATCTCTATTTCCTTTCATTTTCTCAGTGACCATCTTAAGTTCTCTTTTCAAATACACATTTTGAAGTTCATTGATCCGTTGAACACGTGTATGGAATCTAGAATTTTCCCAAATTTCCTTTTCCTCCATAGGGCAATGTGGTTTCCATGAATCAGGAGGGACAATACTGCAGATACCGTATTCTTCTGCCTCCAGGCGTATTTTGGAGATATATTGGAGGGGATTTTCAAATTCCTGCCATTAGAGGTTGAGCTCATTCGTAAAGATACATCTATATGAGGCTAAACTCTTAGAATTGGAATATAAACCTCTTTCGTTGGGCGAAATACAGGCGCTGAATCTAATTCAAGTCTGCAGGTCTCTTCTGGAACCTGTAAAAAACAAGACAACAAAGTAAGGGGTAGAGATGGCAAAATGAGCAGTAAACTTTAATACTAGTTAGTAATGAACGATTATATAGACAACAAAGTAAGGGGTAGAGCAGAGTTGGCAAAATGAGTAGGTCTGGTTGACCCAAAGAAAATTTTATCCAAATTTCTTTCTATTTCAAATTTCTTAGGGCGGCTTTTGACCTATTTGGCATTTTTCTTACTGAGCTAATATTTTCACCATTAGAAATATATTATAACCCGAATTGACCAATCTATAAGTAAATAACTTAAAACTGGGCTAAGAAGGATATTACTTTCATATCTCATTATTTTTGCTAACTAGAGAACTGAATATGTCTCATAGTCATAGAACTAAATTCAGTCGACAAAAAATCTAAAACCTTTTGGTGATCGTTGCACATCCACGGATAACTCCTTTTGGAAAAGAAATTTCAATAGGGTGGCGATTCCGTACATGATAGAAAAGAAAAGCTAATTACTATCTGCTATCTGGATTTGGTGAGCTCTAAAAGAGTCACATTCGACCGACAAAGTGTACCTTATCAAGATTTAAAGTTACTATTTATCAGGGCATTACCTTATCAAGATGTTCAGGATCCAACTTTTCCGAGTGGATGATTTGATCATGAAGTATCCATGGCCTCCGCTTAAAAGACTTTTTAATCCTTTTACTATCGAATGCATGAGAAGAAGCGTTGACATCTGTCGACTTTAACTTTGGCTCTTCATTCCTCTCTACCCTCTTTAATGTGAAAGATGTGGGGGGTACATTTTCTGGTGGAGTTGGCTCATCCAAATCTTTTCTTTTAGTCGGTTTAGTTTTCACTCGCATTATTTCTGGTAAGGACAGAAACATCAAGCAAATTATTTGAAGCCACTATTTCAACCAGCAAGAAGGTTATCAAATATTCACATACCACATTTTCAATAGATATTCTAATTATCCAATTCGTTCTCACCCAAAAAGTTTCAACAACCCTAACGACTAGTTATTCAATTTAGGGGGTGTTTGTATTAGTTTATTTTGTGGGCTTATCGGCTAATTAAGATTTTGTAAAGCCAATAAGCTCACTTTTTTGAGCTTATCAACTTGAGCTTATAAGCTATAAGCTCAAGTTTATAAGAACATAAGCTGAAAAAAGTGAGCTTATCAGCTTTTCAAAATTTCAATGAGCCAATAAGCCCACAAAATAAACTAATACATACACCTCCTAAATTTTTTTATTCTTGATAAGGGACGTACTACTATTACAAAAGACATGATTCAAATACGTAACAACTAACAAGGGAAAAACCAATAAGCTCACTTATAAACTTGAGCTTATAACCTATAAGCTCAAGCTGATAAGAACATAAGGTGAGGTTATTGGCTTTTCAAAATCTCAATAAGCCCATAAAATAAGATAAACCAAACACCCCTTAACATATAGTTTCACGAAAAACAAGTTTATTCTTAAAGGGGATCATCATTTCATGTCCTAAATACGAAGAAATCAGAGTCATGTAATTCAAAATTACAATAAAATAAAACTTTCTAAATAAATAAAGAAATCAAAAAAATTAATTCAAATATATAAAATGGTTACTTACGATAAGGTAATTTATAAAATCCCGGCGGGGAGACAAACAACGGGAGCGATTGTTTGTGAGAATATTCAGAAGCCTTTTTTAGGTCCGATCAGTTAATGTAGTTGGAAAAAGATAACCACCCATATTGGTAATAACAATCTGAATATTAGTACTATTATTCTTTTTATTTGTTTATACAGTTTTAGTAATGTTTTTTATTGCTTTCTTTTCAAGTAACATTGGAAAAAAGAGAAAAAGCAACTAATTAAGATGGTGTTTGGGATTGCTTAATTTCTTTTTGCTTAAGAAAAAGTGCTTTTAAGCTGTTTAAAAATATTCTAGAAAAGTGTGCGGAATTGCTTATTTTATAAAATAAAATAAAGTCTAGAGGATATTTACAAAATTTGTAAAATTATTTAAAAACCTAGAAATGATAAGTTTATGTAACTCCTTATTATTTATTTAAAATTTAAAAACTAAAGTTTTATTAATCACCCTTTTCATTTTTTTTAGTTTTTCTTTATAATATTGACACATGAGTTTTTATACATTTTTTTTGCTGGTTAAAACTTAGATGTGTTTGATAAATTGTTTCAATTCTGACTTTCTATCGGCTAATGAGATGGCTTCATTTCTTTTACGTGACAAAATTAACCTCTCCTATTAATCTAATTGAAACCTTTTAAGATTTCACATTTTGTATGTTCTCTAATTATATAAAAGATGCATGCATGCATAGAAATAGTAACCTAATTACAATGGTCACAATTAGGGGTGTTCATCAGTTCGGTTTCGGGTTGTTCAGTTTATTTGGTTCGGTTAAAACCGAAAAACCAAACCGAACTGAATTCAAATTGAATTAAACCGAAAATCGAATTTGAATTAGGCTCGGTTTTCGGGTTAACCCGAATAATCCAAATTACATACTTATATTTCTTTATTATTTAATTATATATTAGTAGTTATTTTAGCAAAATATATTTTCACGCTTAAAAATATTATATTTATACTAGGAAAGGGGTTTTAATGGTTTTTGTATGTATATAAATATATAAAAAAAATATAAATATTTACGTGAATTCGATTTTCGGTTCAGTTCGATTTATATTTGCCAAAACCTGAAAATTGAATATTTAATTCAGTTCGTTTGGGTTTTAACAAATTCGGTTCAATTTATTTCGGTTTACTGTTCCTGTAAGTAGCACCCGATCTGTGAGTCTGTGACCTGCACGTACCTTAATAATCGATTAGTTATTATCATGTCAATTACTATGGACCATTATAGGCCCAAATTAAATGGCTTAGAGCCCAATATACTTGACTAGATGGGCTTTAGCCTCATTTTGCTAATGCCCAACAGTTTTATTGCATTGTTCATGCATGACGATGTAATTAAATGCCTAGTTGTATTTGCAATTTGGCACTATTAAAATACGGGGTGTATACAGAAAGTAAGATGAAAAAAAAGCTATATAATGAGTATTCTCTCTGAGAGTATGCCAACGAGTTCTTGAAATTCTAGCTTCATATATATTGAACATAGCAAGGACTGTAATACCTTGGGATTCAAGTTTACTTAGATGCCGTTACTATCGTTGGTGGTTGCTAGATGCTAAAATAGTTGTTTATGAATACTTGGGTGTACAAGAATGATAGATCGGAGCTACCTCCCATGTGTCGTTGTATGCTTGTGACAAGGCTTACTGGTTGAAGGATCATGAGCGAAAGACGGAAAGCTAAGAGTGAGCGGTAGGTTTCCATTAAAAAGAGAATGCAACAAGAAGGCGAAGCAATCCAATTTGCGTGAAGCAACTGCATACTCAATGCTAAGAGCAGGGACGGAACAGGGGTCCCGGGACACCTATGAAATTTTTTGATATAGTGTTAATATTTGGAAAAAACATCAATTTTTTCTAAAAGCAACTTAAATGCTTTCGGTCTATCGAAATGTTTTTCTATATTACGGTTCACAATAATTTGTGCATCAAGTCATATTTGGTCCTGGTTCCGTCCTTGGATAAGATTGTGCAAAATGGCGAGTGGGCGACCATATATGTGTGATGCAGGTTTTAATGACCAGGTTTTAATATTTATATTAGTCTCGTTTACCTAAGGTCTACCTTTACGCACTAACGGACAGTGTATCCGATCGTGTGTGGTATAGCTAGTTGGTAAAACCGAGGTCGTACCAAGAGCTATGAGTTTGGATCCTAATTGGAGTCTATGTCACGTTTATAAAAGGGGTTTATGAGTTGAATATATAATTAAACTAATGAAAGTAAATAACGAAAACAAGTAAATAAATATAAGAGAATCAATAGGGAGAAGTAGATGTTGAAGCAACATGATCAAGATCTCCTAATGTTTTGATAATGACAAATAAACCTTCGAAACACATAAAACGTCAAACGGTAGCCTAATTCCCCGAAACCACATGTCTGCTGCTGGCGCGCTGCCCGCGCGCTGACGCGCCGGGGACGCGCCAGGAGTCTGTATGGTTTCGGGCGAATTTTCAAAGTCGGCTTTCCCCTTACCCGACAAATGTGGATCTTTCAATTCAGGTATGTATATGTTATGTGCTTAATTGAGAACACTCGAAACGAGGTTTGAGACTTGAGAGATCCTATTTCTAAAAACACCCACTTACGGGAAAACCGCCAACTCATATTTTATAACACTTGCCTCTAGCCAAGGCTTTTCTAAACTTAGGGAGCTTATATATTTCATGTAACAACACGTGAAAGCATCCATATGCTCATATCCCGTACTTACTGTTAGAACCTAAGTTTATCAACGTTTCATCAAGTCTTGGTTATTTCTTCATTTGTAATAGGTTGCTAAGTTATTTAATCATGTTATGTTTAAGGGTAAGCCCTTTACTCGTCCAATGGGCCTAAAGCCCATGCGATTATTATAGAAGGGAAGAGAAGGGAGTGTTGCCCTAGCTCTTCACCTATAAATAGGACATCTATGTAATGCTTACTCTTGTTGGTTATTTCAATATCATAAGGAAACTCTTGCACTTTTACTCTTCATATTTGATCTAATCAACCAAACTCTATTTCTCATCTCATTTCTATCAATCTATACTTGTGTTTACAATATGTGTACTAACAAGTGGTATCAACGCTTAGAAGGAAGGTGTAATCTTTTGTTTTTGTAGCTAAACGAACCAAAACCTTTGTTTTACTCGTTAATCTTTGAAAAAGCTTGCAACTTTCTTGTTTGTTTAGTGTTTCTATCACTCATATGTTTTAGTTCCTTTCAAACTTGTGTTTACAAAACCAAAACAACCAACAAAGTTTCAAATTTTTCAAAATTTTAAAGATTCGTATCTTTTGTATTCTAGTTTTTCCGAAAATTTTCATATTTTTGAAAAAGTGGTTCAAGTTTGCAGAATTTTCTTTAAGATTTCATATTTTAATTAAGTTATGTTTGTACAAGATTCTGATTAAAATACGTGTTTTTGGAATTTTGCTTTTTACCAAATTAACAAGAAAATTCCCGCCAAGAGTTTGTAATTAAAAAGTACAAAACTTTCGAAATCTCTTAATACGCTCCCAATCCCTTTCGTAGATTTCTTTGTTTACGCTCCTAAAGGTTGTTTTCCGTTTGGTTATCTCTCGTGTCTCAGTCTTTTTCTCTCTTGTATTATTATTAGAATAATAAACACTTCGACTGATGGATGTAGTCTTCGTGTACTTGTATATGTCGAAAATCTTGTGGAATTTTTTTCGAAAATTTTAAAGTTCTCGAGATCTTTTCTGGTGGTTATTGCAAATCTTTAATTTTCAGATCCTTGAAAACTTTCGTATAATCCTTTCGATATATTTTTCGAGAACTTTACAAATTCTGCTGTACAGAGAAATTTCTCGAAAGTTCATTAAATTTTCTTCTATAAATTGTGATTTTTTCGAGGAATTTTGAATTATCGAGATCGTTTGTGTACTGTTTCGAGGATCTTACTCGTTGACTTTGCTGTTTTGAGATACTTCTCAAGAGTAAGTACGAGAAATACACCTTTGATTATTTAAGTTTTCAAGGATTGGCATAACACTTATACCTTCTACAAGATCCATTATCTACACTATTAGGTCTTTCAATTCCATTCTAACACCGTACCTACAACGTTTCATTCATCAAATTTTCAGCACCCTATCATAAACACAATTGTTTTCGTCAACAATCAAACACTCTAACAATCATATCCATTTATAATCAAAGATTTCTCAACAACGATGTCATGATGGTCATCAACTGATCACAACTGCCTCAATCCTCCACCATTTCCAATGCAACAAGATCACTCAATCTGTTCGAAACTAAATCATTGGTTTTGACCATTAATGATGTGAAGTAATCTTACTACTCAACAAATCAAGGAATGACCCAGGATTCACTTGACACACCACCTATGCTCACCTTACCCGGTAATTATGTTCAGTGGTTTCAATGTCGAATTCCTAAGATTTCTTGAACTCTAATGAAACCACATGGCATAATTACATGAGGACAATTTCAGAGACCTATTGTTAATCACGTTAAACCTTGTCCCGTGGTGGATCCTATGATGCTTAATCCACCCATTACCTGGAATCATACAGTATCCTCCTACTGATTGCTCAACTACTGCTGAAACGAAGATTTATTATTTCACAAAGAATCTGATGAATTCCTGATGATTACATTTTCTGCAAGGCATACCTAATCCAATCATTTTCGCAGTGTTTGATTGCTCTGAATATCTTGCTAAGGCAATGTGTGGATAACATGTTCAATCTCGCTATATTGAATGTGATCTCAGTTGGAAATCAGAGGACATGTGAGTTCATAATATTTCATGGATATTACTACAGTTTTCTTGATTTGAGCAATGGAAATGCACTTTATTCATACCCTATCACCGCGTTCACCTAAACATTCATTTTGAATGACCTCGATAATGACTAAACTTTATCATTCTTACCTAATTAGATTTGCTGTCCAACACGATAGTTTTAGGTGTCTTTCGTTGATTAGCAGAAGTATGTGTTACGATTTTGTTTTTCGATCAAGTCACGAAACCATTCCATGAAACACCATTATGTGTGTTGTTGTATGTTCTTTATCTGTAACCATTCTTATCAACATGAAGTTGACAATGATTCGCGTTCTCAGAGGACTACTCACAACGCCCGTGGATTTAATCATAACCTCTTTGGCGCTTGTTTTGTTCAATCACGATGTTCCGGCGTCCCACCATTATCAACATATTTATGCTTTATCATTCCAGAACAGGCCTTATTCTCAACAACCATCTCTCTCGCGTAATTCATCTTATGATTCTACAGTCGCATTATCCTCCTGCAAATCAACTCATCGTATGTGTACGAGACAATTGAACCTATGTCTACACCTAACTCACTGTAATGATATGTCGATTATGATGAGGTACTTCAAACATCTCAACTCAATGGAGAATTAACACTCATTTGCTCGGTGCTTTCTGCAAATTTCTCTCTGATAACAAGTCTCAACAATCGTCCTTCTGTTCATCTCAAATATTATCAATGGAATTCAAGCTGTGCATTCACGTCGATGGTCCGTTGAGATTCTAGGTAAATCGCCAACAGTTAGCATATTTGGATTCGGGGTGTTAATTGGTGGGATTAACTCTAATTCTGGTAACAACGGTTTAATAACAAATAGAGGGTTCAGGAACAATAGGTGGTGATCCCTCAGTATGAATAGGCAATAGATTGTTGCACATGGGGAATACTTGAAGCGGGGAATTACGGTCATTTTGCAAGATGTTATATACTTGCAATGGATATTAGGTCACTTGGCAAACTGCAATGTCCATTATCACCAACGAACTCAGGAAGTAGAGTATCTACAAACAGCGCTATTACTTCTCTTGCTCTCAAGGATGATATGCCCGTTAGAAACCACGAAATGCAATTGACACAGCTTTCATCTGGACAATGCACATTCTGTTTATTGATGACATTGGTAAGATTTGGAAGCGCTGTTATTTATGCTTGATGGCCTAACACGCATGTAACTCCACATAAGTGATCAGCCCAGATTTATGACACCGATGGTCTTTCCCAGTATATCTGATTCTTAACTCGATGCCTCCATACACGATGAGAAGTGTTGCACTGTCCCCAGTACGATGCATTTTGCATCCTTATCAAGGACAAGAAGTTTCATATAATGAGTTCATTGTTATCTACACACAACGCAAACCGTCAAATGGACACAAAAGTTGATTTGATGATTTTCCGAAATTTAACCCGGTGTTGTCCGATTTGATGATTCGGATACTGAAATCTCTGTCCAAATGTAACAATGCTCACGTGAACATGTTGATCCCTCCTTGTTCGTTCTGTCCAGATTCAGTAAAATTCAGTCCCTTCTATGACTAGTCAATCTCCAAAACATTAAAATGTCTAAGAGCTTATGGTATGATTTGCAAGAGAAAGAAAATGCATTAAGAACTAGGGATATGTGAGTGCGTATAAATGTTTCAACTGTCAACGCGGAAAATACTGATCACCGATGGAAATGAAAGGCTTTGAGCTTGCTTTTCTAAATATTGCTTCTCGTCACGAAAAAGAGTTAAGAACACCAAATTGCTAAAATTATTGGAGTTCTAAAATAACTTAGAATT
>LBNU01027739.1:132402-147912 GCA_014162995.1 Artemisia annua | reverse complement strand
CCCCCCGTTTTTTCTCTTATCACAAAAACAAAAACCAAAAAACAAACACACCCTTTATTATCACACGGCCATAAATCTTTCTTCAAATCCGTGTTCTTGATCATCAAACCGTAAGTAAAATCATGTTCTTTAGCTCATTCTAACAAATGGTTTTTAACAAATCGTGTTTTTGATGGCTAAATTTCGTGGAATTATGATTATTAGAACTAGGGTTTTCGATAAGATTGAATCTTGCTTGTTAATTTGTTTTAGACCATGAAAACATAGGGCTTTTAATGTTAAATGTATTATGTTGATGTCCCTAATGTCTAATTATAAGAGTTAACTAGTTTGATTTGATTTCGATAACTAGGGTTTATGTCGAATTGGGTCTTTGAGAATGTGTGTTGTTTTTGTGTATATTCTTGGTGGGATTTGTTTGTTTATGTGTCCATTACATGTATGTGCTTGTTAATTGCTCCAAATCAACAGTTTACATGTTCTAGAAATTTAGGGTTTATGTTCGAATTAGGGTTTTTCATTGTGATGATATTGAGTCTAATTAAACTGATTATATGTGTTCTTGAATGTGTTAATTGATGTTTTTCATTGGTTATACAACATGAATTCTCACCTTACATGTTCTAGATAATTTTGGGCTCGTTAAAATTTCGAGATCTTTTGTATGATGCCTAATTGTGATTCTAACTGATGCTTATCATTCAATATACAGGTTTCATTCATAAGATTCAAAGATCTCACAGATAAATGTACGACTTCAATGATTTCGAAAAATTCTTGTATAGGAATTTTTTCGAGAAAATTTTTCGAGAAAAATTATCGAGATCTTTCTAGATAATTTTATCGAGATCTTTCTAAAAGTTTTCGAGATCTCTCCTTGACGACTGTTATCGAGAACTCTCTAAAACTTTTCGAAATCTCTCAATAGAATTATCGAGATCCTAAGATTTTCAAAATTATCGAGATCTTTCATAAGTTATCGAGAACATATGAAATGAAGTTATCGAGAACTTTTACTAAGAATTATCGAGAACTTTTGGAACAGTAAATTTATCGAGATCTTTCTTGCACAAAAGTTATCGAGATCTTCGTTAGTGACAGTTTTCGAGAACATTGTTGGTCATATTTTCGAGATCATGTATCACATATTTTTTGAGTATTCAAGTGATTGTAATTTTTTCGAAAACTTGTATATTGAATGAATCCTCTTGAATATGTGTACTGTGTGAATGTTGTTTAACTTGTGATTGTTGTGTGTTATTATACATGTTACCAAAAGACTTATGTGCATTAAATGATATATCATCTAAGTTTCATGTTAAATAACAACACCGTCATTAGTCACATATTAATTAACTGGACCATGATTGCAACATATATGTCTTTGAATATCAAACGTGAACTCGGACTAATAACTAACGTATCTGGATGTTTGATTTCATGACATGACACTTTCAGAACACAAATGGCTCAACACTCTGAATCAGTTCCACAACAACAGAACCTCCCACTACTTGCACTTGGTGAAGTCCTCCCTGCTGACTACAATGTAGGCATAGATCAGAACAATCTTCGCATCGACTTCAACAAACTTAGTATACCTGATGACATATGCAAGATTGTCAAGAACATTCTTCTGGCTCATCCATGCAAGCCTTTGCTCACCAAATCTACATCTGTACCAATCTTCTACATCCATCAGTTCTGGCACACTGCTAAGGCCAATTTGGACGACAAATCCTTTACCGTCATGCTGGACCGTCAACAATACACCATTGATTATGATACTCTTCGTGAAGCTCTCATGTTACCAACTTACAAAGAATATCATCCGATGCTGACTGAACTGGAAATCCTTGACTACTTCATTGATCTTGGATACGATATTCTTGATAATGAATCACTCACACTTCTCTCAAAATTCAATGTCAAATATCTGCCGCAACTATGGAGAACTTTCTACATGCTGATTGTCAGATCCATCTCAGGAAGAAGGAGTGGTCATGAGTATCCAAGAGTAGAACACATGCAAGTATTCTGGGGAATGATGACCATGATACCGATTAACTTTGCTGCACCAATAATGAGCGACATGCTCCATCACATTCATACTGATCGTGACAGGACCGTGATCCCGTTCATTAGGTTCACCAAACTACTCATAGCATACCTCTATGAGAAAACCCCTGACTTCATCAAGAGGATGCACGACAGGACAGAACCTAAAGACATATTCAATGAAGACCCAAAGATCTCCTTTGTCAAGTCCATCAGGTTCATTCCGAGAACCAAAGGCATGAGAATCCCAGATCATTTCTTGGATGACGAAATCAGAAAAACTCAGAACTTCAAAATCTATGATAAAGCATTCAAGGCTGGGAGAGTTGGCTTCAATGAGAAAGAAGATGAACCAGCATCTATTGTCCGAACCCGAAGCAAGAGGGGTGGCAAATCCGGTAGCACGAGCAGTACTACAACCTCCCAACAACCAAAGCCTGCTCAAAAGCCACCCACCAGACCAAGAAGGAAAGCTGCACCTAAGCAGATTCCTCAGGATGAACCGTCAGCTTCATCATCTGAAACGGAAACCGACTCTGAGTTCGGCTCCGAATCTGATGACGAAGCAGACTATGTAAGAAGGTCAAAGGCTCCAGATGACCAAGAAGAACAACTTGATGAAGAAGAAGAGTTTCCAGGGCTTGAACTGACTAAACAATTAAGCAAGGAAACTGCTGAGCAAGAACAAAGAAAAGGCACGGGAATTACCATCAATGAACCAAGTGATGCTGCTCGTGATGAAGAAGCAGAAGATGAACCTACTGCAGAGCCACTGGTTGACAAACGTAAACTGAAGAGTATCATTGTCGACACCAGGGCTGAAAAGAAGCAGGAAGAGAAAGAATTCAGGGCAGCTGTACTACTCAATCTCCAACATCCACAACCTCATCAAACACCGACGAATCTTCCAGGACATGAGGCTGGCTCAAGTAGCACTGTAGTTCCTCAGACCGAAAACGAACAACGTGACACTGAAGGGAACATCGTCATGGAAGAAGCTACAGAGGAAGAGCAAGAGCAGACAGAGTACATCACACCTGAATTCATTGCTAAAGTTCAGAGAGATGAGGAAATCAAGAGGAAAGCTAAAGAAGAGACGGATAGACTGCTTCGTGGACTCGATCAAGACGAAGACCTCATTGACACTGATCAATATATCAACAGTCCTCCGCACTCATCTTCAAAGAATCCCCCGACTCCAAAAGGAACACCTCCAAGGGATCCCTCACCTCCTCCATCAGAACCCGAGCACAAATCATCTTCATCATCATCATCACATCACTCATCACCACCACCAGCAAAGAAAACATCCAAAGGCAAATCTGACAAGAAGAAGAAGGGAGGCAAAGCAGCTTTGACAGCATCAAAGCGGATCAAGAAAGCTCTTGATTTGGCAAAGAAGAAAAAGAAGGAGACGCAACAGCCAACTGGAGATCTTAATGACCAAGTACAACTGCTCTCACAACAGGTCAAAACTTTGACTTCACAAGTCAAAGATCTTCAGGATGCAAGTGCACTTGTCGACAAAGTTCTACATGCCGACATGGACGGGATGATCAAGGAGTACACAACAGAATATCTCAACGAAAATCTCGCTGCAATAACTGAACCGGCTGTGTCTGCGCTTATTGAGCCGATTCGTTCTAAATTGAATACCAGGATCAAGCACAACATTGAACGAATGCTTGAGTCAACTCCATTCTACCTTCGCACTAACAGGGATCCTCCAACACCGGAAGAGCTATCTACTGAACAACTGCAAACACTGTTAGCTGTCAAGCTCAGAAACAAGGAGGATAAGACACCTGAAGAATCAACGATGTTCGAGGCACTTCAAGCCATTGCCTCAAAAGAATCTTGCAAGGAAGCTGCCGGTAAACACAAACGACAAAGGAAAGATGATGATCCTGACTCAGATCCGAAAAGCAAGAAGTCAAAGAAGTCAGAAGCACCATCTTCATCACAACAGCCCCACAAGACTTCTAAGGCTCCTCCTTCCAAACAAAGAGCTCCTGCATCCGGCTCCGGACCGACACAATCAGAGGCACCATTCATGCTTCAACCGTTTGACACTCAGGAAGAACCAGAAACAGCAATACCCGAATCAGAAATTCCTGAATTTCAAACCGGTCCATCGTCTCCAAAAGAGAAGAAGAAGTCCTCAAAGTCAAAGAAGCAGAAGAAAAAGACTACTCAATTCTCATGGCTAGATGTGGACGAAGCTCATGACTCTGATTGGCTGACAACGATGATCAAAGCACAACCACCGCTTGAGACCGACGAACCATTGCCGGGTAATACTTTGCAGATGACTCAGAGTATTATGTCAGGTTTACAAGTTGAAAGGTTGTCAAAGACTGAACTGAAGCGGATTAATCGTGAAGCAATGGACTTTCTCAAAAAGAGATCCGGGAACAAAGTAGAACTCGACTACCACATGGAGAACATAGCCTGTGCTTTATCTGGCTCGTTCGACTGGCTTAACCCTGAATCGAATGTCGATACTGAAACGAAGAAACCTTACTTCACGGACTGGACAAAACCACTACCTCTACTTGGGTTTCCAGAAAAACCTAAGATCCCCTACCGACGCTTCTTCAACAACGACTTCCAATACCTTCAGCATGCACACGAGACCTCCAAGGAACGATATGCATCCTCACTCACACTTTCAATTCCAGCCGCCCGATATGAATTACCAGACATTGAAGAGCACGCACCAATCTACTGCAAATCAGTTGTCCAATACAACAGGGACGCTCTTCTCGGTATTCAACACTGGCCGGAAAAACGAAAGCTTGGCTACACCCACAGACTACATCTCAAGTCCAGTGAGAATGTGAAGCAACCGCTTCGTATCGTTGCCATACTGGAGATCGTGGAAGAGAAGAAATTCAACTACGCCTTCTTGAAGGAAATCGTCGTCAAGAGACTAGACGAGAAGAAGTACAAGTTTTGTGAAGCAGACTTCCCAGATTTGAACCTGAATGACATTGAAGATATGTATCTGCTAAAAGTTCAAGGAAAGCTGCTCAACTTTGAACAAGACACACAGTACAACTTCATCGCATCTCTCCTACTCCACATCAGACGATTAATTGTTCAAGAAAGAGTGGAAGATCTTCAGCTGGGAGTGGAAAGTTATCAGAACACCATCAACCTTACTCAACCACAACTCATGATTCCTGAAATTACCGGGATGTCACAATACTCTCTCGTGCAACAACCGGCATTTGGAGTCATCTACCTCAACAGCAAGCATCAGCTTCGTTTCATGAGGTTCGATGAGATTCAGAAGTTTTGTGATGTCACACTTCAACGAGTTCGTAATGGGTTAGCAGAAAGGTTGGAGGATGAAAAGAAGAGGCTGAAAGAGGGAAGAGCAACTAGGTGGAAAGCTAATGGACGCAGAATGATCAGAAACTTTGTCCATACGATTGAAGAAAGGCTATATCGACGACAACAGATCAGAAGGTTGGAAAGCTATATCGGTGTTCGACCATCATTTCCGGTCTTGACATTTCGCCGACCTGATCCAAAGTTCACAGTCTTCGATGCTTAGCTCAGCTCCCATACTTCTGGTACAAATATTTCAATATATTTATAATATTGTTTGATTTGTAATTACTAAGGCTTGTGCACACATAACAGTGTACAACCCGCACTTTGTAATGAAAGGACCCTGTGGTACGCATCAGTGCCACAATCCTAATATAAGGAGCGAAAGCTTCTTACTTTTGAGTAGATTTAATCAAACCTTTCAGTATTTTTCAAATCTGCTCAAAAGACAAGTATTACACCTCAATAAGTAATCACTTGTTGAGGGGGAGTACTTGAATCAAAACATCGTTCTTAAATCTTCAAATCTTGTTGATCTCTCCCCATAAGACTCAAAAAGGCATATTTTAATCAAAACCGTTTACAAAAACAACATTTGATATGCTATTTTTGAGGGGGAGAAAAAGAAAGTGATTAAAATATGATGTCAAAAAGTCTTATCTCGTACGAGCTCGACTCAGAATTGACCCACGAATTGACGAAACAACAAATGTCTGAATTCGAAAGGATTTATCCGATTAGAAAGTACCGTTTCGAGAAACTCTTTCTAGTTGTTTACTTTGACGGGTCTAACTTCCTTTTAGGAATGTTAACAACATCAAGTTAGTTATTAGGGCTAGTTATCACCTAAAAGCTGATAATGCATCCCTTTAACTAAGCAACGTAAACGTGTCCCTCGGGTACATGACTATTAAGAGTGGATCAATTCAAAAAGTGCCAACTCTTTCCACATATGCAAATTTCTGAAAATAATCATGAGCATATGTTGAGGGGGAGTATTTCATATAAAATCCAAAACCTCAAAGTGTTAACAAAAAGTTTTACACTCTTACACACTTTGAGAGATTTTCAATGATTTGGTTTAAAGGCATCAATAGGATAGTTATGGAGTTACAAGGTGACTAAGGATAGGAAAAACCGTCCTATGATCCGCCTAAACCGGAGGGATCTACCCAAGGACATCAGCAATAGTTAGTAATTAGAAGTCCTTAGGTATGATATAACAAAAGGAGAAAAGAATGAAAGGAGAAAGAATGGGTTGAAGAATTAAAAAGAAAATGAATGAAAAGGGTGAAAATAAATAGCCCTCCATTTTATCAACCATAGGTCAGACACCGGGATCAATTCATATGCTACTGGTCGTTGCTAAGGCGACACCGTTATTGAAGATAAAAGACGTCATGGACCCAGTGACGCAATGCACCTAAACCTTCTTAGCCACTCAGGCATCTCTCAAAAGATGTTTGTTTCATTCTCACGGGGAACCAGTGTAATCTATCGATCGTCTATTAGAGATGGTTGATATTGAAACAGGAGGCCCTCTGCTCCATGCCTCCGCATAGGAAACCAAATGTGCACTTATCGAGTCTAGAGCCACGAGATAACATTAAAGATCTCTTAGGAACACATAATACCTCTACACTAAGTGTCTTGCATCATTGGACACTAAGTGTAAATTATCGTGTCCTTCGCAGATCTTAGCAATCTGCCTTGAACGTTTATGAGGGATTTACTTATGTACTTCTCGAATGATTGAACGGAAATCCTGCCAGGGTCAACATCAAACAGCCCTAACAGCAGGTCACTTCGGTGATTCCTTGTGGATTACGCTTAGTGTGTTCGATGGTTTCAAACGGTCTACAGTCGTGGGGTGATCTCCAGCGACTCACCTAATCGTGGGTGTGCGTATGCATGTCTGTGTAAGCCCTCTAGGGGGTATCCGATTAGGAACGGCCATGGTAAGGATTAGAAGGAGTCTTCACAGTATGCTATTGACGATCTCTAATTCCAAACCTGTAAGTACCGAATGTTTTATTGCTAACTGTTTCATTTCAGGTACAACAACCATCCTGAACACCGGCTTCCACATGCTCATACTTACATCTCAACAAAATGAAAGCTCTCATGAAAGATCGAAGCAACATGAATGTCAAAGATAGATTCCATGTCAAAAGAATCTACAAAGTGATAAAGACAAACGATCTTAAGCAACACACCGTCTAAAGAAGGATTCTACGTCTACACAAAGAATCTTCACATATGAAAAGAGAGCTCCTCACTTATGAAAGTTTCAACCATCAAAGATGTATGAGCATGTCGGGATGATGCAGATCCACTGGAGTCAAAGAATGTGACGAATAGCAGATTATCACATCAGATTGATCACTATCTCATCAACGACAAAGAACAATGAACACCCATTCTATCTGGGGGAGATTGTTAAGAACTAAGAACGATGAATCATTTCTACATAATCATTTTTGAAGACGTCCAAAGCTATGAATGCTACAACTAAAGTGCAAAGACAGAAGACGTCAAGCAACCTCAAATGACCGTGACTAACATCACTTCTTCAACAACCGATCCTTAGGGGGAGATTGTTAGAACCTAAGTTTATCAACGTTTCATCAAGTCTCGGTTATTTCTTCATTTGTAGTAGGTTGCTAAGTTATTTAATCATGTTATGTTTAAGGGTAAGCCCTTTACTCGTCCAATGGGCCTAAAGCCCATACGAATTAGAGAAGGGAAGAGAAGAGAGTGTTGCCCTAGCTCTTCACCTATAAATAGGACATCTATGTAATGCTTACTCTTGTTGGTTATTTCAATATCATAAGGAAACTCTTGCACTTTTACTCTTCATATTTGATCTAATCAACCAAACTCTATTTCTCATCTCATTTCTATCAAATCTATACTTGTGTTTACAATATGGTGACCTAACAAGTGGTATCAATCGCATATTCAAAATAAACACACTACTCACATACACATTCAAAATACACACACTTCACTCATATACCCTTCTTTACATACACTTACACATACTATCCCTATACTCTCATACACAACTCATACCTATACCCATCACATCTATACAACCCATTTCTACGCACACTCTTACACCTTTTCATTCAAAATACACACACTACACACATCCCATACACACACTAAGGTACACATCACATCCATCTCTTACACACTCTTTTATTCCTTACACACTTTCAATCTCAACCCTTCATTCTCTTAAACCATCTCAACCATCCATCCATTTAAACACATGTTTTTAATCACAACCCTCCATTTCAAATCAAACACATCTCAACCCTTCATCACCCTTTCCCTCCAAGAAAGGAATATTCCTTTGGAATATCTCCTCTAACCCAACCATGGTTCACCTCATCCAACCATGGTTAGTTCCCATCACTTAACCCTAACCCAACCTTGGTTAACTCAAACCACATACACCCATGGTTAACTCTCTACACTTAACCCATTTCACACTTAACCATGGTTAACCTTCTAAACCTTTAAACCTAACCATAGTTACACCTTAACCCTTCCCTTGTGGAATATTCCATGGCATATTCTCTTCTCACTTATGCCATGTGAGGAATTACATTTACACCCCTTCCAAATTACCCTTTCTACACTTCTCACCCTTGGTAATTTGCTTTTCTCTTTATCTACTTCACAAAAATGTTTTTCTAATTGGCTATTTGAGTTGGTTAACCTTAGATTGATTAATGTTAAGGTTTAGTGTGAAGTACAATTGGGGGTTTAGCAAGGTAAGGTATTTATAAGATCAAAACCCAAGATTTTGGGAAAATGTTACAGAAGCCTGGCGCGCTGCCCGCGCGTTGACGCGCGGGTGACGCGCCGGCCTCGGTAAATTTTCCCAAGTTTTGGGTTTTTCCTATAAATACCATGCCTTGCCTCCTGTATTTCTCACCCCTTGCCATTCTTCTTTCTCTCTAGATTCTTTCTCTTTAAACACTCTCAAATCTCTCTATCTCTAATTTTATGTTCTTGATTATCATTCTAACATCTTTGAAAGAACACATCTTCTTTGCAAGGGAAGAATCACAAGAACTTAATCCACTCTTGTGATTGTGTCGAGGGTCTTCTTCTACCCTTTCTATTACAATTGAGTCTCTAGGTTAGGTTAGGGCTTGATTGATCAACAAACAATCTTTTCATTCATTTGTTTGTACGGGAAGTCTTGTGTCTTTGTGACCAATCCTAGATCATTCGGGATCTAGTTGGGGTTTGATACTTCCGGTGGGAAGTTTGGTAGTTGTCTTTGTGACACGTAGGTGAAGTCGAATCGTGAGATTCTTTTGGGTGGTTTCCAAGGGCGGAATACCGTTGGGGAGTAACTCCTTCTTTGTGAGCATCGATATTGTTAAGTATCGGTGGAGTGAATTGTAACGGTTTGTAGTCCACCGAAAGGATTATACTAGTGAATAGTATCGGAGTCGCGGATTCGCAACTAGACGTACGGATGGTATAAACCCCCATCCCGAACCAGTGTGTATCGTTGTGTTCTTTACTAGCTTTATATACTTGTGATTGTGTTTGTGGTTGTTCCTACCTAGACCACTTGGTTGTCTTCGTGGCTTAAAGTTTTTTAAACGTCCTAAAAGTCGAAGAAACCGTATTCACCCNTATCGGAGTCGCGGATTCGCAACTAGACGTACGGATGGTATAAACCCCCATCCCGAACCAGTGTGTATCGTTGTGTTCTTTACTAGCTTTATATACTTGTGATTGTGTTTGTGGTTGTTCCTACCTAGACCACTTGGTTGTCTTCGTGGCTTAAAGTTTTTTAAACGTCCTAAAAGTCGAAGAAACCGTATTCACCCCCTCTACAGTTCTACAATTGGTATCAGAGCGGTTATACTCAAGTTTTTTAGCGTTAAAACCTTCCCGAGAAGTCGTTTTAAGTCAAAAACTTCTTTTCCAAAAATCTAAAATCCTAACTAAGATTTTTGGTAAAGTTGAGTATAGATCCATGGCTCAAGAGAACTACGCGGAGGGGTGTTCTATGCAAAGACCACCTTTGCTAGAAACCGAAGGTTTTTGTTTTTGGAAAACCCGGTTTGAGACCTATGTTAGGTCCAAGGATCTTGATCTATGGGAGGTCATTCAAAATGGTGACTTTGTCTTCGAGATGCTCGACTCGGAAACCAAGTTAATGGTTGAGACATCATACTCGTAACTTAAAGAAGATGAGAAGAAAAAGCTTATCAAAAACCAAGAGGCCAAGATGTTGATATACAACGCTCTACCTCGAAGGGAATTCGAAAGTGTTCACGTGTGCAAAACCGCCAAGGAGATTTGGCACTCACTTATCATCACCCATCAAGGCAACTCTCAAGTAAAAGATTGCAAGATCGATCTACTCATACAACAATATGAGAAGTTCTAGATCTCGGATGAAGAAACCATTGATAATGGTTACACAAGGTTCAATGCTATTATCACTAGCCTCACGGCTCTAGATCCTAGCTTCTATAACAAGAACCATGTGAGGAAGTTTCTTCGAGCACTTCCGGTAAAATGGAGACCAAAGGTGACGGCCATAGAAGAAGCCAAGAATTTGGCGGAACTTCCTCTTGACGAGCTTATTGGAAATCTCAAGGTGTATGAAATGATCCTTGAGAATGACAAAGGTAGCACCAAAGACAAGAAGGAGAAGGTTAAGTCTTTGGCCCTTAAAGCTAAAGTCACTAGTAGTCAAGCTAATGAAGATAGCGATGATCAAGATGGTAGCAATGGAGAAGATGATATGGACGACGAAGAATACAACCTCATGGCAAAGAACTTTCAAAGATTCTTTAGAAGAGGTGGTAACTTTAGGAGGCGTAATAGGTTTGGGAACCAAGGTTATAGAGGAAGAAACAACCTTGGTGGTAATAGAGGTGTAGACAACAAAGTTGGTGAAAGCTCAAGGCGTACTCAAGGATGCTACAATTGTGGTGAAAAGGGTCACTTCATCAATGAATGCCCTAAGCCAAAAGAAAACAAGGCATTCGTTGGAGGAGCATGGAGTGATAGTGAAGATGATGAGCAACCACCAAAGGAAGCTACTTGTCTCATGGCTCAAGAAAAGCTTGAGGTACCTCTAAACTCTTCTTCTTTTAATAACTTAGATATTATCAATTTGCAAAAGGAGAAAGAGGAGCTAAATAAGTTCAATGACGACTTTAGAAAAATGTTTGAAAATGTTGTTAAAGAAAAACATCGTCTTGAACAAGAACAAGTCAAATTTAATGAAACCATTAATGAACTTAAAAAGGAAGTAAAGACACTTAAGCATGGCAAAGAGACGAGTGAACCATGTAAAAGATGTGAAGAACTCACACTTAAGGTTAACTCTTTGAATGATAAAGTATCTATACTTCAAAAGGAATCTTTAAGTTTCTCTAAATATAAAAAGAGCAATAATGATTTAGAAGAAATAATAAGTCATCAAAAGGTGTCTCAAGATAAGGGAGGTCTTGGATTTTCTAAACAAGGTAAAACCACTCCCGTGAGTCTAACAAAACCAATGGTTTTTGTAAAGGCCAAAGAATACGAAACTCCAAAAATTTCCGAGGCTGACGCGCTGTCTGACGCGTCAACGCGCCAGACCTCTGAGGAATTATGGAGAATCGTCAAACGTTTGTATCAAACCAATCATTCCTCAAGCTCCTTTTGTAAACACTCGAGGAAACCAAGCTCCCGTCACGAGAAGGGAAAACCCAAGACAAAATGTTAACTCCGGATCTCGTAATGGTCTTGGTTATACACAACCTCAAGTGAATAATAAACCACTTCAACCTACATCTAATATGAGACCATTTACTTCATACAACCAAAGACCTTCATTTCATAATAACCAAAGAAGGAATGCTTATAATTATAGACAAAGATCATCACAACATAATAACTACCAAAGGAGAGACAACTCCTATTCAAACCAAACCTTCTTTAGACCTCAAGGATACAATTACTATAGACCAAGTTATCAAAATCAAAATGGCTTTCAAAACAATCCTTGGTCCGCTTTCTCTAGTTTTGGTATTGAAAAATTATGTCTCTTGCTTCAAGACCCAAGGATGTTTAACTTGGGAACTTTAAATGCTTACCAAAATGGACCCAAGAAACAATGGGTACCAAAGGCATGAGTTATATGTTTGTTGTAGGTTTGTCTCAAAAGTGATCTACAACCGGACGAGTGGATAGTGGATAGTGGTTGCACTAAACACATGACCGGAATAGAAGATTGTTCACCTCTTACATGGAGTATAACGGTAATCAAGTCATTTTTGGAAGCAAACTTAACGGCAAGATTGTAGGCAAAGGTAATGTCCTTCATGACTCCATAGAGATCTCCAATGTTGAGCATGTTAGGGGTCTTAGCTTTAATTTGATTAGTGTGAGTCAATTAAGTGATGATGATTGTGAGGTTAAATTTACTAAAGTAGATTGTACTATTAGTAAAAATGGTGTTGTGTTAGCTAAAGGTATTAGGAGAAATAACTTGTACACATGCAAGTTAGGAGATAATTCTAAGCAACACATATGTCTCACGTCCATGGTGGACAACTCAACGCTTTGGCATAGGAGGTTAGGTCACGCCAATATGAGGTTAGTCCAAAACCTAGCTTCCAACGAGCTAGTACGGAATCTACCAAAGTTGAGCTTTGAAAGGCATTATTGTGATATATGTCTAGGGAGTCAAGGACAAGGAAATAATAGAAATAAAAATGAAGTGTCAACTAATAGGGTTTTAGAGTTGGTACACTTGGATTTGTATGGTCCATCTCCAATCCAAAGTTACGGAGGAAACTTCTACACTTTGATGATTATAGATGACTATTCAAATTATACATGGGTCTTGTTCTTAGAAAATAAAGAAGGAGTCTTAAACAAATTTGACATCTTAAGAAAGAAACTAGAAAACCTACTTGATTGTTCAATTGTTTCAATTAAAACTAATCATAGTAATGAATTTGATAAGATGCAATTTGGAACCTTTTGTGAACAACATGGAATATCTTATAACTTATCGGGCCCGTTCACTTCTCAATCGAATGAGATTGTTGAAAGAACACATCGTAAGTTAAGAAAGATGAGTCGAGCTATGCTTGATGAACAATCCATCCCACAAAAGTTTTGGTGTCATGCCCTAGATACCGCTTGTTATATCTTTAATAGAGTCTTTATAAGAAAAGTGATTAATAAAACACCTTATGAAATACTTAGGAATAGAAAACCATCCCTAGAGTATTTTAGAGTTTTTGGTTGCAAAGTATTCATACTTAACACCAAAGAATACCTTACCAAATTCGACCCAAAGTCGTATGAAGGTGTTTTCTTAGGATACTCTCAAACAAGTAAAGCATACATAGTGCTTAATAAGGAAACAATGAGGATTGAGGAATCCCTCAATGTCACCTTTCATAAGAGCATGCCCGAGCCCAAACTATCTTCTTCGGTAGAAGATGACATGGTTAACGAACATGTAGTTCAAAATCATGAAGGGTCGTTTACATTACAAGTTAATGTTTCGGATGACGGCAATTCTAAAGATGTGAGAGAAGCGAGGGGTCATCCCATGGAACAAGTCATTGGTGACTTAAACAAGAGAACTCACAAACAAAACAAAATTAGGTTTTGGCATGACATTCAAATTCCAAATTGTTTTGGGGAAGGTCTAGATGATCATGGTGGACATGCATCTTAAGGGAACAATCTTTCAAATATATTTTCTAAAAATTCTTTTGGAAATCCCTTAAAGGCTCATAGAGCGTATGTGTTTATGTGACTAGGACTTGTGTGAAGGCATGGAAGGAAACTTTTAATTGTTTCCGAGAAGAAAGATATGTACCTACTCATCATTCAATAAATGAGTAATAATATCCTAAATCGTACATGTCTATACTATGTGTTTTAACAAGAAAACTTGACGCAAATTATCTTGATTCATCTCGAAAATTTTGACCATGCTGAGTTTCCAAGATTAGAATAAAGTATCGAAACACAACTCACACTTGTGGTAAAAATCTTGTATCTAATTTTACTTGTTCTCCTTATATGATGAAATACATGCTATATATCTAAATTAAATTGAATAATGCCTCAATGAATTATAGTAACTAGCATAAGTTCCTAGTTCACTCAACCAAATCTTAACTAAAAGTCTTATCTCTTCCCATTAACTAGCTCATATTCATGATTACCTTTCCTCTTGAGCCTTGCACCATTTCAATCACTAGAAAATCTAAGTACTATTCATATTAATATTTTTTGGATAATAAGAAGTTATTAACCATACCTAATCTCATCTTATGCTTATTTAAAGAAATGAATATTTTCATTAAGAATCACACCTAAAAATTTCAATCCAACAAAATGAGTAATCAACCAACATCACCCAACAATGTTCTTGAAAATTTCATACTCTTAAGTAGTGAGTCTAACTCATTGAGTGCTCACAACGGAAGTCAACAAATTGTCAACAACAATGTTGTCCCGCAAGCTCCAACAATGAAAGTTGGAATGGGTAAAGGCTTCTTAGTAAAAAATAATCAACAAATCAACCTAGAGACTCTATTGCAAGATGACATTTGGGGGAACCCTAACAATGAACAAATCACTACATCTCTATTTAGGGGTATTGGTGATGAAAAGATTTGGGAAAATATAAGGAAGCCCTTAATCCCAAAGCTTCGTGAAGGGAATCATGCTATTTGTTGTGAAAATACAATCGACATGCTTAATGCCATCAAGGATTATCGCGAAGAAAATCGCGAGATGTTCAAATCCCTCCATGACGGAGTTAAAATGCTTCAAGCATTGGCTTCGAACATGACGTGCATTGTGCACAATGATAGGGGAAATGACACTTGTGATGACAACTTTGTTGATCACAAGAAATAATATCCGAGAATATTGTTGTATCTAGGTGTGTTGTAGTATGTGCTTTAAATGTCTTTTGTGTTCCTAGTATCTTGTAACATCTTCGGATGGTTGTACTACTTGCCTTCGGGCTTTTATAATAATACTCACACCTACTTGGTCATTATCTTGCTCAACATTTGGATATTGGAGTCATTTTGGACACTT
>LBNU01027739.1:37045-97508 GCA_014162995.1 Artemisia annua | reverse complement strand
ACGAAACTTGCGCCATTGTTCACGAAATAGTTTTTCCAATAAAATCAAGCATAAACTTCAGAGTTTTTCTCAAACTCAAAATAAATCAAATAATTTGGCAAATGAAACAAATTCGAGTTTCCTAGGTTGTGCTGAGTAAATTAAGGAATAAATTCTCGTTCCTAATATATCTCACGCTTCTCAAATCCAGTTTAACATGCATTAAAGTTTTAAAAGTGATTCAGGCACAAAAATAGAAGTTTGGCTAGAAATGGGTTTTAGGAAAAGTACCAGGTGTTACAGTGAAGCAGTAGAGTTACTATGCCCAGCAGCAGAGTCTTTTGGTGTAGCAGCAGAATCATCAAGACTACTGCTTGAGCTTGTTTCCTTTGTAGTCTGCACAAAATCATCCAAAAGTGGTTCATCATCAACCATCTGTGCATCACCAGATGATTTCATACCACCTTCCTCATCTCTCTTGGGAGAATCATCATCTTGTGAGCTTATGTTCTCCTGAGTGGGAATAATAGTAGGACCAAGCTTCCATTTTTCAATCAACACAAACTCCTCTTGAGGTGGTGTTTCCTTTGTAGCTGCAGGTTCATTAGCTTGAGTACCAGCAACATGGTTAGTGTCTACACCTGCAATCACTGGCTCATAATTCATAGTTTTGGTTAACATATCAATATTAAAGAGCCACTCTTCCTTTCCCTGCATTATTAGGTTTATTCTCATCAAACTTAATATGCAAATTCTCTTCTACAAATTTGGTTCTCTTGTTGTATACCCTAAAAGCTCTACTGTTTATGGAGTATCCAACAAAATAACCCTCATCAGCCTTCTCATCAAAATTGCCTAACTGGTCTTTGGTATTCAAGATGGTAAGAGGACACCCAAATGGTCTAAAGAAAGCTATCATGGGCTTCCTACATGAAATAATTCATAAGGGTCTTATTGTCAGGCTTAACTACCTTACTCCTATTTTGCACAAAGCAGGCAGTGTTCACTGCTTCATCCCAATAAGGTATAGGCAATTTAGAATCTGACAACATAGTCCTAGCAGCCTCAATCAATGTTTTATTTCTCCTATCAGCTACACCATTTTGTTGAGGAGTTCTAGCAACATCGTACTGTCTTAAAATACCCTTACCAACACAGAACTAATTCATTACATGATTCTTAAACTCAGTTCCATTGTCAAATCTGATTATTTTAACTTTATGATTTATTAGGTTTTCTATTCTAGTTATGAATTCCTTAAGAATTTCAGCTGTTTCATCCTTAGAAGCTAGAGAGAACACCCATGTAAATCTACTAAAGTCATCTGTGACAACTAGGCAATATTGCTTCCTATTCAGCCTATGCACATAAACAGGTCCAAACAAATCCATATGAAGCAAATGTAAAGGCTTTGTAATAGAGTTCACAACCTTGGACTTAAAAGAGACTCTGTGATGTTTACCCTTTTGACAAGCAACACAGGTTTCAAGATTTTCAAAAACTTTTGAAGGTAAACCTCTTACAAGGTTACCTTTTACCAATTTATTCATGGTTTTGAAATTCAAGTGTCCAAGTCTTCTGTGCCATAATTTGGATTCATCAACAGTGGCCTTTGCAAGAAGACAAGTCAAAGCTCTTTTGGGAACTATGTTCTTTATATGATCACTGTATATGTTATCAGTTCTAGGGATTAGTAGCACAAACTTATCATTTGGCAACTTAAAATCAGGAGAAAGGATAAGACATTCCGTGTCAGTAAAAAGAACAAAGTTCCTTTTGTCACACATCTGTGAGACACTAAAGAGGTTAAACTTTTGTCCTTCTACAAGGAACACTCTTTCAAAATCCAAGTTTCCTGTTTTTATTGTACCTGTACACAATCTTTCCTCCTTTGATGTCATTACCAAAGGCAACATATCCACCATTTTCCATTGGTACAAAATCTTTAAGTTGGGATATGTCTCCTGTCATATGTACAGAGCATCCACTATCCACAAAACCTTTATCTTTTAGCTCATCTTGGATATTAAGTAGAGAAATTAGTTTCTCTTTTTGACCCAAGCCATCACTCACTTGGATCTGCCTTTTGCATCAACATAGTCATATTTATTTAGGTCCATTGATGCACTACTGTTGTTGGAAACATGAGATAAAGCATTTGATTTTGGTTTCCAACTCCAGCAAGCTGAGGCCTTTACAGCATAAAAATGGTTTCCAACAACTGTGTCTGTTATTACTTTAGGTACAGCAGTAGAGTCTTTTGCCTTAGCAGCAGAGTCTACTTTTGGACTAGCAGTAGGACCAGTTGCTTTATTATGAAAAGGCCCTTTTGTTTGAGTAGTTACAATTGATCTAGTTACACCAGATCTCAATAAAATTGCTCTTGGAACCATGTGTCTTTTAGAAGGAGAGTGATCCTTTTTAGAAAATTTTTGATGGTTCACTCTTAAATGTTGGTGCCAAACAGGTTTTTGGTAGTCCTTACAATTTATTACGAGATTTTCAAAACTACCACATTTATAACATGCCTTCTTTCTAAGGTGAAATTCATGACCTAATTTATGAGAAACTAGATTATTGAAATTTCTTTGATTTCCCCTGGGCATGTTATTAAACCTTTTCATATTTTGTCTAGGTATCTCATTATATTCAACAACTTTTCTAGATATAGAATGACCTAGCACAGGTTTCAAGAATCTAACTTGTTTAACCCTTAACTCATCAACTTTAGGAATTTCTTCCTTTTTGTCACTTTGTGTTGACTCAACTTGTTCATCCTCACTATCTGACACCCAATCTTCAATGATTGGTGCATCTGAAACTTTTTATCAGCAACCTTAGGTGTTTCATTATTAACATTACTAGTTTCACCTATAGTGTTGTTGACATCTAACTTACTTAGAAATGATAACTCCTTAGCTGGTGGTGCAAAAGCACTTTTTACAGGAGGAGCTACTTCATTATATCCTATGCCACTGCCTCTTCTCATTAATTGACACTCAATGGTTTTATTTATGACAGTTGAAGCAAATTTTTGTTTTTCAACTCTAACAACATGATTATCTTTTTCTGTAAGAGCTGCATCGATAGCCTGTTCTACTTCTACTAGTCTTTTCTTAAGTGTTTCTTGGTATGTGCTTATTCACACACCCTTTATTCACCATTTTCAGACTCTAAAAGACCAAAACCTAACGTTAAATGCCAAAGATATCGTGTTTTTGAGTTTGTGATCGTGCAGGGAAGGATATTGCATAAATGACATCAAAATCAACCAAAAAGCCTTAAAACGAGCAAGAGATGTGGAAAAGTGTTTAAAAGATAAGTCAAAGTAGAAATCTAAGCAAGAAAAGCCCGAAGCGACGAATGTATTCCTTAAAGGCTCGAAGAAAAATTCATGAGACGCTTAACCGAAGCTCAAAGAGATTTTCAAGAAAAGTCCTCCACATTTGAGCAAGTTGTCGCGTTTAAATCTTTTGAAGACCTTTGGAAGAAACGTCGACTCAAGTCCTCGAGTTACATTAGTGTTACGTTAAATGTTTAGTACGATTAGTAACGTTTGTAATGTAATTTTAGTGCGTTATTCATATATTGTAAAGGTTCAAGGGCTAAACGTGCAACATTGTCAAACATGTGAAAGCCTTGGCCTATAAATAGACATCACCACCTCATTTAGAAGGTTGGTTAGTTTTTAGGGTTAGTTTTAGGTTAGATTTAGAGGGTTGGTCCTCATAGGAATAGTGTAGATTTTATTTGGTAATGAATTTTTATTAAGTTTTTACTTGTTTTCCATCTCTACGCTCTCTAAATTTCTTTAAAATCTACATGTTTTAATCTTGTTTTCTTTGTTGGGATTTAACGTTTATGATTTAAATACTTTGTTTAGTGAAAAGTTTCATTGAAAAACATCATTTACGTTTCTTGTTTTGGATTTATAGTGTGTTCTGTTATGATATTAAAGAGTACAAGTTAGTTTCTAGCTAGTTTGCATGCTTTCTTACACGTTAAATCTGATTTCAAAAGCTTCTTTTTGTTTTTACGAGTATAGGTATTAGGGTTAAGCGAGTTTGTGATCAGTTTTGCGAGTATGAGTCCTGATTTTGCGAGTTTACTTTTCAAAAAGCGAGTATCAAGTTCATTTTTGCGAGTATAGAGAATCTCTTTTGCGAGTAAGAGATGTTCTAGCGAGTATGGTCCAGTTAGTTTGCGAGTATCACATTTTTATTTTGCGAGTTTGGGTCATTTAATTGCGAGTATAGTCTTTATTTCAGCGAGTTTTGTAATGTAGCTAGCGAGTATGGTTCTATTTTTGCGAGTATGGGCAGCTTGAGTTTGCGAGTATGAATGTTTTGTTCATTATTTTTGCGAGTAACAAAACTGTTTTTGCGAGTATGGTGTCTAAATCTTGCGAGTATGGTGAATGTTTAAGCGAATATGCTTATATCTCTAGCGAGTATCGAGGCTAGAATAGCGAGTAACAGTTTTGTTTTGCGAGTATTGAAACATGTTTTTGCGAGTATGGTCCATTATATATAGCGAGTATGAATGTTTCAGTTTTTGCGAGTTTGGATTTTGTTGAGTTGCATTTTTCTTTTGTGTCGAGTCCCGTTGTTATTTTACAAGTTTCATTTAATTTTCATATGCCGAGTTAGGCATTGTTTCACCTCATCGTCTTTTCGAGTGAGGTTTTGTTTTGTTCTTTCCTAACCGAAACTCTGCCGAAATTTTCTAAAATCATTTAGTTAATTTTTCTTAAGTTTGATGTGTTTTCGTTGTTAGATTTAAATTTCATTTACGTTTCATGTTCTTAAAACTTAAACTTTTCTTTTAGAGTCTAGTTAATTTTACTTTTCGTTTTTCTTAAATCTTAAAAACCAAAAACAATTTATTTTCTAAGTTCAAGTTTAATCTCTTTATCGCTTTATTTCATTTAAAATGAGTCTTGAGTAGTTTTAATCGTGTTTGCTTAGTGATTCGGGTTTGCGAGCTAAGTGTGGACGGTAAATGTTTGTGATTAATAATCGTTAAGATTATTTAGACTTGTGAATTTATTATTCGAAGAACAAAAGCCGGAGAACAATTAAATCACTTGTCTAGAATTATTATCTCTTCAAAAGATTAATTGACAACTAATCTTGAGAAAGGAAAATAATTCGTCATAAACCATTAGCTCACACTTAGTGGACTTATTCACGCCACTTTGCAAACATATTGTTTTTAAATTCATTTAACGTTTTTAATTACTTTTTACACTTTAATTCTCGTTTTCTTTAAGTCACTTTATTTCATGCTTGTTTACTTGTTTAGTGTCTTTGCGTCGCTTTATTGTTTTCCTTTACTTTAACTGCATTTTAATTGTCGTTGTAGTATAATCAAAACCAAAAATCATCTTTTAAAACCTATTCATCTCACATATCTCACGACTGAATCGACAAGATCCATTCAACCCTCGTTGGGACTACGACTCGAGGTTCGTGCTTTGCACCTTGCTAGAACGGCCTCGTCAAATTTTTGGTGCCGCTGCCGGGGAGCGGTTGATAAGATTAAGTTGTTCGATCGTTTGAGTAATGTGATTTGAAGATCCTTCTTTCGAGAAGTTAGCGCTTTTGTAAATATTTTCAGAATATAAAAACACAAAAATATTTTCTCTTCAAATTTATTTTTCTTTTGGTTTCCCTTTTTCCTAAAATTAAAAATCCAAAAAGATTTTCTTTTTCAAAATTGGTTTTCACTTTTGTTTCACTTTTCATTTTTTCCAACATAAAAACCCAAAAAAATAATCTCCGTTATCCTCTCAATTGTTTAATTCTCTCCTTCAACCCTCTGAACGTTTAATTCTTATGGCGGACACACGTTCTATGGAGGAATTGCTCCAAATTCCTGTACGTCTTGAGAAGGCCATCGTTATTCCACCGATTCTTGCAAATGAATATCGAATTAACGTCAAGTTACTTGATTTCATTGATCCTTTTTTTGGTTCCGAAAACAATGATCCCACTCCCACATCAGCAGATTTTACCTAATAACCGGAACGTTCAGAATAAATCAAGTTCCTGAGGATGTTGTGAAGCTAATCTTGTTCCCGTTAACGCTTAAAGGAGTAGCTTTGAGATGGCTTGATCGTGAACCTCCTAATTCTATCACCACTTGGGATGATCTAGCGTCAAAATTCCTGAATCGATTTTATCCTCATTCCAAAACGATTGAGATCTGGAAAGAAATCATTAACTTTCAACAACATTTTGATGAGACTTTCACTGAGGCCTGGGAAAGATTAAAAGATCTTATGAGAAAATGCCCACATCATGGTTTTTTAGAATTGCTTCAAGTCGATATATTCTATAATGCTCTAATGCAAAACGATCAAGACTCGCTCAATACAGCCGCCGGTGGAAATATCTATTGTCGAACTCCGAACGACGCGTTGAAGATTGTCGAAAACAAATCAAGAGTTCGCACGGCACAAAGCAAACCGGTTGTAAGTTCTCAATGTCGCTATGAAAAATCATTTGGAGAGTTACTAGCCGAAGAACAAGCAGCTAAAGTGAGCGTTCAATTTTGCAAAACTTTCGTTCACGATGACAATGAGGATTCTATTCAAATGAAGGATTATAAAAATTCATCAGCTGCTATCGCACCCGTCTTACCAATTATAAACCCAGAGGACTCTCTCATAATGGGAGACGAGCATCTTAGTACTATTCCGGCAACGGAATCGGGTGAATTCAATAAGCCAAGTGCTGAGAACCTTGTCCCAATCCCAAAAGAGTCCGTGGAAATTTCTAACGGTGATTGTGAATTTGTTCTTGATACTCCCGACTCTTCCCATCCTTCTCTCATGCCGGTTGAGGAAAGAAACTCCGTTTTGGAAGACGTCGATATTTCCAAGCCGTCAGATCCTTTGGAGCCCGAGCTCAAGGATTCTTTACCTGATTTTGAAAAATTTGCTTTTGATACGGCAGAAGAATGTGAAGTATCCCCTGTTGACAAATCTAAAGATCGTTTTGAAATGTTCTCCGATTCTGACAACGAATGCGATTCTTTATCTTTTGGAGACATCGATTATGTCGACGACTTATCTTCTGAGCTCGTCAACTTAGAAGAGGAAGATGATAACGAGGTTAAAGATGAAGCTCTTCGTGAAAAACTTTCGAAAGTATATCTTCTAATTGCTAAGATCAAAGCATTAAGTGGCAATCCCACTTCTCATCCCGATCTTTCTCTCCCAGTCTATGAATCGTTTCAATTTGATCTTGATCCCGAGAAGTTCTCCGGTGAACTTTCTCATGTCATATCTCCTCCGAAGTATGAACGTTTCTATTTCGATCTTGAGAAAGATGTTAGTCTGGGGGAGACATTCTTATTGACGAAATTATCCCATACCTCCCTCCCAAGGTTTTTAAAAATACACAAATGAGCTTTAACGATAATATTCAAAACATGAAACTTGAAAAATTTGATTTTGAAAATGAAGAATTGATTTTAATTGTGATAAAAATCTTTCTTCCATTCTTCACATTTACTACTACTTCTCCCATCCGTCATTCCCACGGGAGTGAGGATACCGTTTTTGATCCTGGCATTCCATCTTTCATGCCGGATGTCAATTCTATTTGCTCCCCCAAGAATAAGTAAATTCGGGGTGAGTCTAAGCTACACGACTCGATAATAAACAAGCACTTCGTGGGAGGCACCCCATGCTTATCCATTTTATTTAATTATCTAATAAGTAACGTGAGGAGGGCGACCTCTTCCAATCTTGTGTTTGCTTGGTTGTTTGTGTATGTGCAGGATTTCCCCAATTCATGATGACTCTCGTGCTTGTTGGATCATCTCATCTTCACTCGAGTCCCATGTATTGATGCTTGCTTGGAAATCATGTATCCAAAATCTTATCGACTAACGGTATCTTTGGCACACTTAATAAATGGCCCTAGATTTTTGTTAGGATTACCCTTACCTTTAAAGCATTGAGGACAATGTTTACCTTTACTCTGGGGGGGGGGGTGAATCTTCAATTCGATTTGACCTTGCACTTTCATTTTAGTCGTCTACTCTCGCAAACCCGTTTTTCCTCAAAAATTGAAAAATCCAAAAAAATTGAAAAATTATGAAAAATTTCAAAGAAAAGATGAGGAAAAAGCACAAAAAAATGAGAAAAATGAAAAAATATCGTGCAAAAATATAATAAGTGATTTGACACCGTGTTTGACTTTCCTACTAGGTAAGAGTGAGAATAAAAATTTTGACTTGATCCGGGCGTGTTGAGCCCTAGCTTGTCTCCCTTAACCAATATAATTTTAAAAAATGATTATCGGCTAAGCATCCGCGGATCTCATTATTTGGGATTTTAAATTTGCGGAGAACGTGAAATGATAGAGTTTCTTTAGAAGTTAGATGCTAAGCGTGGAGTAGTTGGTTCTCTTTAGAGCTTATCGAAGGTACTTGTGGCCTTTCGTTCCCATCAGCTTGTTTCACCCCATATCTTGTGTATAATAATTAAAGATGTCTCGGTTTTGACGAAATTTAGTTCTTTATCTTCTTAAGAAAATCTTTGCTTGAAAAATTGGGTACACATCAAGGATACACGCCAGTTGAGTTGTATTGTATTTCGTTGTATTGCGTAGTACGCATGTGGTTTCGGAGCTACCCTAAAGCCCGGTATTCAGTAGAGCTAAGGTGCTTTGAGACTTTGGATTGAGATCGGGCCTTGGATCCTACATTCTAACCTAAGCAGTTGGCGGTAGGTCTTGGATTGAAACCGTGAAGGTTCGGAGTTGAAAAGTTACTAAGGCAAGAAAAAGTATATAAAAAAAAAATGTATGTTATGATTTATGGATTATGAGCTTAAGTTTATAGACTAAAGTTGGTAGCGCGTGAGGTGCATGTTACGATCCTAGATCGGACGCATGAGGTGCACGTGAATTGTACTCACCAACTTATATCTATTTTGATGTATTCCATAGTCTTTGTATGTATGTATCCAATATCCTTGATGTGGACCACATTTCTAGAGCAAACCTTCTTAAGAGAAGATCGATAACTACTTAGCGTTGGGATTCTTGGTATCTTTATCGGACTAACTCATATTTGAATGAGAAAATATGAAGCAATTCATTTCTCAACTTAATTTAAAATAAATAGATACACTAAGATATGGGAGCAAGAGGTTATTACACAAGTAACTTCCATGAGTAGTGTTAGCATCTAACTTGTAATTAAACAATGATCCGTTTTTACGCTTAGTTTGGGGGCTTGTGAAAAATCAGGGACGATGAATTTTATCCAATCGGTCACTTTTCTATGAATCGTGTTCTTGCTCTAGGACCCTTAATCGTTATTGAAACATAATGAAAGTCAAGCACACCGTCATATGCTAAAGTTAGTAGTATAAAGTAGTGTATGGAATAAAATGGAAAACCGGGGCGTTTTAGGGAATAAATGATTTCGTATCTCTTTTGAACATTTTACTACTTTTCAAAGTTAGTAAAGAGGGGTGTGAAATTATTTATCTCTAAGGCGTGACGTGATTACATTGCGTGAGGACACGCAATACCTTAGTCTGGGGGATTTTGGTATGTGCTTATTCACACACCCTTTATTCACCATTTTCAGACTCTAAAAGACCAAAAACTAACGTTAAAAGCCAAAGATATCGTGTTTTTGAGTTTGTGATCGTGCAGGGAAGGATATTGCATAAATGACATCAAAATCAACCAAAAAGCCTTAAAACGATCACGAGATGTGGAAAAGTGTTTAAAAGCTAAGTCAAAGTAGAAATCTAAGCAAGAAAAGCCCGAAGCGACGAATTTATTCCTTAAAGGCTCGAAGAAAAATTCATGAGACGCTTAACCGAAGCTCAAAGAGATTTTCAAGAAAAGTCCTCCACATTTGAGCAAGTTGTCGCGTTTAAATCTTTTGAAGACCTTTGGAAGAAACGTCGACTCAAGTCCTCGAGTTACATTAGTGTTACGTTTAATGTTTAGTACGATTAGTAACGTTTGTAATGTAATTTTAGTGCGTTATTCATATATTGTAAAGGTTCAAGGGCTAAACGTGCAACATTGTCAAACATGTGAAAGCCTTGGCCTATAAATAGACATCACCACCTCATTTAGTTGGAGTGGTTAGTTTTAGGTTAGATTTAGAGGGTTGGACCTCATTAGGAGTAGGTAGCTAGCTTTTATTTGTAAGTTTTTATGTCCTTAATGCAAGTTTATCTTCCCTGCTTTATTTCTAGCTTTTATCTTACGCTTCTTAAAAATCTTCTTTAATCTTTACACGCTTAAAATCTTGTTTTCGATATTGTTATTCATTGTTTACGTTTACTAAAATCTTCTTGTTACAAAGTTTGTTAAAAAGCTAGTTACCCTTACATGTTGATTCGAAAAAAGAAAAGAAAAATATGATTTAGTTTATTCTTTGGCTTGTTCGATTAAGCTCTAGCTCATTTAATCTTTTTAACTAGTTTTTATAAAATTTCTACAAGATTTTCTTTGATTTTACGTGTGTAAAAAAGTTCCAGCATTCCATTTTTTGATTTAGCGAGTAAGACACTTAGGGTTTTGCGAGTATGGGATTTCCTTTGTGTTTTTGCGAGTATGGATTCTTCTTTTTGCGAGTAAGAGAACCTGGTTTGCGAGTATGAGTACTTAATCTTGCGAGTATGCTTTATTTTTGTTAAAGTCTTGCGAGTATGCTACATGTTTTTGCGAGTTTGGGTCAAGTGTTTTGCGAGTATGGAGTTAAACTTTTGCGAGTATGGTTTTGTGCTAGCCAAGTTTTATTGCGAGTATGGTCAAAATTTATTTGCGAGTATGATGTTAATTTTTTTGCGAGTAACAGCATGATATTGCGAGTATGGAGTCCAAGTAAAATTGCGAGTATGGTTCTTTGAATTTCTGTTATAGCGAGTATGAAATTTATAGTCAACAATGTCAAGCTAGAGTTGAATATTTTGTAGTGAGTAAGCTGCTTATAAATATAGAGTTTGAACTTTTCATTTGCGAGTATGGTTTCATTTCATTTTGTAGTTTTTGGTCTTTTAGATTTCATTTCTAACCTATTGCGAGTATGAACTTTAAAGTTGCTAGTTTCGTGTTTTCTTTATTTGTATCTTGCGAGTATGGGACTGAAATGAATAACAAGTATGTTTGTTTTAGTTCCTAATGAGTTTGGTCTTTACAAACAGCAAGAATTTGTTCTTTACTTTACTAGATTGTCCCTTTATTATTTACAAGTCTCATTTAGTTTCTATATGCCGAGTTAGGGACGAGTTTCACCTCATCGTCTCATCGAGTGAGGTCTTTATTAGTCTTACCTAAACGAAACTCTGCCGAATTTTTCTAAAATCATTACGTGTCTTTCTCTTAAGTTCAAAGTATTTTCGTTGTTAGATTTAAACTTCATTTACGTTTCATGTTTTTAAAACTTAAACTTTTCTTTTAGTTTCTAGTTAATTTTTACTTTTCGTTTTTTTTAAATCTTAAAAACCAAAAACAATTTATTTTCTAAGTTCAAGTTTAATATATTTATCGCTTTATTTCATTTAAAATGAGTCTTGAGTAGTTTTAATCGTGTTTGCTTAGTGATTCGGGTTTGCGAGCTAAGTGTAGACGGTAAATGTTTGTGATTAATGATCGTTAAGATTATTTAGACTTGTGAATTTATTATTCGAAGAACAAAAGCCGGAGAAAAATTAAATCACTTGTCTAGAATTATTATCTCTTCAAAAGATTAATTGACAACTAATCTTGAGAAAGGAAAATAATTCGTCATAAACCATTAGCTCACACTTAGTGAACTTATTCACGTCACTTTGCAAACATATTGTTTTTAAATTCATTTAACGTTTTTAATTACTTTTCACACTTTAATTCTCCTTTTCCTTAAGTCACTTTATTTCATGCTTCTTTACTTGTTTAGTGTCTTTGCATCGCTTTATTGTTTTCATTTACTTTAACTGCATTTTAATTGTCGTTGTAGTATAATCAAAACAAAAAATCATCTTTTAAAACCTATTCATCTCACATATCTCACGACTGAATCGACAAGATCCATTCAACCCTCGTTGGGACTACGACTCGAGGTTCGTGCTTTGCACCTTGCTAGAACGGCCTCGTCATTTCTATTTCATTATTTTTAACAAAAAGCTCACCATCCTGTATATTGATCCTATCAACATATTCAAACTCACACTCTTTAAGGTATTCAAGTCTTCTTTCTACATTTTGAATTGCTACTCTATAACCTAAGTTATCAAGTTTTAGAGATTCAACTTCATGTCTAAGACTTTCATTTCTAGCCTTAAGTTATTCTATAGTGTCCACACATGACTGAAAAGAACAAGTAGAATCATTGGATTCATTGGATACCTCTGAGTCAGAGCCAGATGATGAAGAAGCATAGGCCATAAGAGAACAGTTATGCCCTGTAGATTTCACCTCAGCAACAAGAGCATGATTTGGCTCTTCTTCAGCCAAGTCACTCCAATCATAGTCACCTAAACCATCACAAGATACCAAAGCAGTAGAAGGCTTTGATTCTTCTGCAGTCTTCTTGGTGGAATCTCTATGCTTCTTGGGAGCCCTACATTCTCTGGCAAAATGACCCTTTCTGTTGCAGTTGTAGCATTTCATCTTTGATTTGTCAAAGCCCATGTTACCCTGAGCCTTTTACTTAAGCTGTCTTCCAGTCCTCTTCAAGAACTTCCTTGCCCTCAAGGTCAACATAGCCATTTGCTACTTCAAATCAATTTCTTCAAGATCATCAGGATCAATGTGATCTGCATCCTGATTTAGAACTTGAGTACCTGTTGTAAGATCAGCCAAGAATGCACAGATAGCATCACTCATAGTGTCACTGTTATTAGAACCAGTAGCAGATCCGCTAGTGCTAGCAGCAAAGACTTCATAAGCAGCAGAGTGAGTGTCTGTAGAGTTGTTGCTTTTGGATGATACAAAAGCTATATTTTGAGCAGCAGTAGATGAAGTGGATGTAGCATTCATCTCAGATTCATACACTTTCAAATTATTGTAGAGATTGTCCAAGCTCATTTTGTCAAAATTAGCCTTGTTTCTCCACACAACAGTATGCATGCTCCATTCTGGTGCAAGGCTTCTGAGAAACTTGAGATTGATGTCTTCTTCAGGAACTGTATAACCTACAAGCTTTAGATGGCTTACAAGATTTTGAAGCATGTTATAGGTACCATCAAGATTTTCTCCACATAAAGAAGTGAAGTTTTCAAACTAATGCTTCAAGACATTCTTCCTTGATTTCTTGGTAGCAGCATTTCCACCAAATCTTGTTTCAACAGCATCCATTAGATCCTTTGTAGTTTCACAGCCTTCAAAGTCCAATTGAAATTCATTTGGTATTCCCATCATGAGAATATTGTGAGTCTTGATCTCCAATTTCCTTTGAGCCTCATCATCTTTACCTTTGATGGGTACCTCCTTCCCATCAAGTATCACAGGTAATTTGTCACCATTCAGAACAACATTCCACATGTTGTAGTCAATCATTCTCATGTATTGCTTGATCCTCATTTTCCAAAGCTCATACTCTCCTTGCTTGAGCATTGGCACCTTTGATGCAGTAACCATGTGTGTTTCATCACCCATGACTTCAGATATGGTTATGAACAGATCTTGAGTATAAAAGAGTTCTTCTTGATCACAGCTTCTAGATCACAAGCTCTGATACCACTTGTTGATCCCAGTTGAGCAGTTGATTTAGTTTCTTATCTTAGATGAATTTAAAACAACAAGTATAGAAGCTGACTTGATTTGTAAAACACTTAAACAATATGTAGAATATATTGCTTAACTTAAGAAGAACAATGAACACAGAACAATGTAATTTACACTAAACAGTTCAATATATTTAATACGAGCACTCTTAACAATTCTAGGGTTTTACAATCTTGAAGTGAATTCGACTCTAACACAATACGTACATAACTCTAACCCTAGGGATCTCCTTTTATAGATTAAGGAACCCTACACGGTTTACATTAGCTTTCTACACAAAACAATGATCTTCTAAACATTTAGAATATACACAATATCATTTCTATAATTACAAGACGCGTATACAATAATATCTATTAAGCAGCAGAGTCTTGTAATTCTTCAGCAGCAGAATGAGCTAGCAGCAGTTTGTTTACACTAGCAGCAGAGTCCAAGTTCAGCAGCAGTTTGACACTTAGATAAATTCTCAAAAGCAAAATCCTAAAACCCAACAATATTTTACTATCTTTGCTAAATTTTGTTAACGACAAAAAGCAAACTTTAATTTTTAGCAAACATGAATATAGCATAAGCCTTTCATAATTAGACTTTATTTCAACTAAACATCACATTTTCTACATTTACATTTCACATTAAACATAACATTTTCATATTTGTAAAAATAGAAAATGTTGTATGACATCATGACATGCATCATGTGTAATCTTAGAAAGATTTCCAAAATCTCTAAGTTGACTTTGTGAGAGCTCATGCATATTTTAGAAAGATTCTTACTCAACATTTCTTGTATGACATCATGACATGCATCATGTGTAATCTTAGAAACATTTCTTATGGTTGACTTAGAATGATCTTGATTAGACTTGTCATTGATATGGAAAGATTTCTTGAAGTGTTGCCTGTCAGACCTGGCGGAACCCTCAGAATACAAGGGCGGAACCCTTGTTTTGGTTCCGCCAGATCCGTGGGTTGGCTGTCTTGTTTTGGCTATAAATAGCAAGCCACATCCAAGAAATCCTTCACCACTTTCAATCACATTTTGCATATACTCTCTCATTTCATTCATCTAACTCAGTACTATTTCATTTGTGTGACATTCTTTTGTAGCAAAGAAGTTCACAAGTTCATCCGAAAAGTTACAAGTTTCAACACAATGTTGCAAGACTTGTTAGCTTTGCATCGTGTAAACTCGTATAGTCTATACTTCATTTGATTGTATCTTTTCAGTAGTGATCGGTTAGTAATTTAGTCCTCAAAATACATAGTGTGACGGGAGTGGTTGTACCCTTGTAAAAGAACTCAACACCTAGCTTTGTGTCAGTAATCTTGTGTAAGCGACGTGTATGGTTTTCTCCGCCGGTGAAAGGAGCTTGTTGACTAGTGAAAGAAACTCTAGAGTTGGATACTCGGGGAGTGGAGTAGGGCAAGGAAAAAGAGTCCTTGTAGCCGAACCACTATAAACATGCGTGTTGTGGTTTGATCGTTTCTTACTTTATTCTTGCATATTACTTATCGTTTATTAGTTTCAATTGTGGATTGCACGTAAAGTTTTCAAAGTAAATTAAGTTAAAAACCGGTAAACTATTCAACCCCCCTTCTAGTTTTCCACAATTGGCATCAAAAGCTACGTTACTCAAGTTTTAAAAATATATTGTGTTTTAAAACTTGAAACGATCCATGGATTTGAAAATTACAAAAAAGGGCAATCTATGCAAAGACCACCAGTATTTGAATCAAATGGTTTTATATATTGGAAAAACCGCTTTGAAACTTACGTGAAATCAAAAGATATAGAACTATGGTATATAAGTATTGAAGGTTATAACAAAGCCACTTTTAAGGATGTTACAAATGGTAAAGATGAGGATAGCTCACTTACTAAACATAATGAAGATCAAAAGAAATTGATTGCTAAAAATAATGAAGCCAAAATGATGCTTTATAATGCTTTACCAAAGAAAGAATATGAAAGAGTCTTTATGTGCAAAACAGCTAAAGAAATTTGGCAATCTTTAATAATCACTCATCAAGGAAACTCACAAGTTAAGGATAACAAAATTGATCTTCTTGTTCAACAATATGAATAATTTTCTATTCCCGAAGATGAAATTATTGATTGTGCATTTGCTAGATTTAACACTATTATTACTTCACTTAAAGCACTTGATGAATCTTTTTGTAGCAAGAATTTTGTCAGGAAATTCCTTAGAGCACTCCATCCGAAGTGGAGAGCCAAAGTGACGGCAGTTGAAGAATCTAAAGATCTTTCAAGCATATCACTTGACAAGATAATTGGAAACCTCAAAGTTCATGAAATGGTAATGGAAAAAGATTCGGAAATAGTTAGAGGCAAGAAAGAAAAAGTCAACTCCATTGCCTTAAAAGCTAGAGTTCAATCAAGTGATGATAAAGAATCTAGCTCGAATAGTGATGATGAAGAATATGCCATGGCCGTTAGAGACTTCAAGAAGTTCTTTCGAAGAAGAGGGAAGTTTGTTAGGCAACCTAGAAACGACAAGAAAGCTTTCTGAAAGGATCATGATGATAAGAAAGGAAAAGGTGAAAGAAAGTGTTTTATGTGCATAGACACAAGTCATCTCATAGGAGAATGTCCAAAACCACCCAAAAGTAAATCTCAAAGAGCTTTTTTAAGTGGTGCTTGGAGCGATAGTGAAGATGATGACGATGAGCCAAAGAATGACGAGATTGCTCTCATGGCTCATGACTCAATTGAGGTATACTCCGATTCAACTTGTTCTTCTATTGATGATGACAAATTGCAAAAAGAATATAACAAACTTTGTGAGCTAAGCTTAAAAGTCATAAACAAAAACAAATTTTTGAAAACTAAAAAGGAATTTTTAGAAAATGAAGTTTTTGAATTAAAGGAAAAAGTTAAGAGGTTAGAAAAGAGTATAAGTATTGACACAATGTGTAAATTATGTCAAGAGTTTAAACTAGAAATTGAGAAGCTTAAAATCACACAAGATGATCTAATAAAACAAACCTCAAAGTTTAAAAGGTTCGATAAAAGTATTTCTTGTGCGGATGAAATAATAAACCTTCAAAAGTCACCTTTTGATAAAACGGGACTAGGATTCATGAAATCAGGAAGTTCAAAGAGTCAAACGAAACAAGACGAAAAGACACAAGAAACGGACAAAACTGCTGCAGGTACCCACATACCAGACGGAACCAAAAATTTGGTTTCATCCGTTGAACCCAAAAGTTCCACGAGGACTGCAGCAGAAAAGTTAGTTTCCACGTCGGATCTTACTAGGTTCGTTAAAGTCACAAATAAGTCCAATACTAGTGTAAATGAAACAAAACTAAAACCGGCTATTAAATTCGGAGTAGGACTTGCTAGAAATGAATTTAGAACTAAAACTACTCAACTGAGGCCTAAAACTCCTATTCCCAAATGCTCCTTTCCAAAGAGCAACTACAACACACAACCTAACTAGCAACATGGTTGGAACCAAAACATACCTAGACACTATCAAACTCCAAATTACATGTCATGGAACCTGTATCTTCCATTCCAGACATGGACCAACTTAATGGTATGTTTAACCAAAATGGACCCATGAGATATTTGGGACCAAACGTTTGAGTGTTTTTCATAAAATATGTATGCTTAAAAGTTAGTTTGGAATTGGATGAATGGATCAAAGATAGTGGTTGCTCAAGGCATATGACAGGAAACAAAAGCCTCTTCTCAACATATCAAGAATATGATGGAGGTAACGTTACTTTTGGTATCAAAGTTAAAAGCAAAATCATCGGAAAAGTTACAATCTCTCATGACTCTCTTTCTATTGATGATGTAGCTCATGTTGATAACCTAGGTTTTAATCTCCTTAGTAATAGTCAACTTTGCCGTAAAAAGTATAACGTCCTTTTCAGTGAAAATGGAAGTAAAATACTTAAAGACGGCATAACCGTAGCCAAAGGTGTCCTTAAGAACTATGTGTATGTCATGAAGATTGATCAAACATTTAGAGACAAACTTTGCATCACCTCATTAGATGAATCTTCAACTCTATGGCATAGACGTTTAGGACACGCTAATATGAGACTTATCCAAAACCTCTCCTCCAAAGACTTTGTTAAAAACCTACCCAAGTTGAAATATGACCAACACTTTTGTGATGCTTGCAAAATTGGTAAATAAGTTCATAGTAGCCATAAGGCTAAAAATATGGTGTCTACATGTAGGTGTCTAGAACTTTTACATATGGATTTGTTCGGTCCATCCACTATACAAAGTTCTGGAGGTAACTTCTACACTTTGGTCATAGTGGATGATTATTCGAGATATACTTGGACAAAATTTTTGAAAAGTAAAAATGAAGCTTTTGACCAATTTGAAATTCTAAGTAAGAAAATTCAAAATCAATTAGGAACTTGCATTGTGTCTATTAGAATGGACCACAGTCGAGTTGACAATGAAATACAATTTGGAAACTTTTGCGATACAAATGGTATAACACATAACTTTTCGGCACCACGCACTCCTCAATCTAACGGTGTAGTAGAACATAAAAACCGGACTCTTTAAGAGATGAGTCGAACAATGCTTAATGAACAAAATATTCCACAAAAGTTTTGGTGTAATGCCATTGACACGTCAACTTACATTTTAAATCGTGTCTTGATTAGACCATTTTTAAACAAAACTCCATATGAACTATATCAAGGTGAAAAGCCTACATTAGGATATTTTAGAGTGTTTGGGAGTAAATGCTTTATACTTAACACCAATCACTATCTCACCAAATTTGACCCAAAGTCTTATGAAGGTGTATTTCTTGGATATTCACAAAATAGCAAAGCTTATATTGTCTTAAACAAAGAAACCTTGAGAGTCGAGGAATCGTTGAATGTAACATTTGACGAGAGTCCATCTCCCTCTAAGACATCACCTTTGGTAGATGATGAGTTAGTGTAAAGTCAAGTAATGGAAAATCAAGAAAACTTAGATAATAACAAGGAAGATGAACTATTAAACAAAGAAATTGTCAATGTCAAAGAATCTAAAAGTCATCCATTAGATAGTGCCATAGGAAACATTAACGAAAGAACACTAAGATCAAAAGTCCAAAATGAAAGTAACTTATTTTGTTTCGTGTCAACTATTGAACCGAAAAATATAAACGAGGCTATAAAAGATAAATCATGGGTAATAGCCATGCAAGAAGAATTAAACTAATTTGTTAGAAATGACGTTTGGACATTAGTTCCTCAACCAAAAAGTCAAACAATAATTGGAACAAAATGTGTCTTTCGTAATAAAAAGGATGAAAATGGCATAGTGTCTAGAAACAAAGCTAGGCTAGTAGCACAAGGTTATAATCAACAAGAATGCATTGACTACGATGAAACTTTTGCCCTGGTTGCTAGGCTCGTGTCCATTAGGATTTTATTTGCATATGCATGCGCACACGATTTTAAACTCTTTCAAATTAATGTCAAAAGTGCATTTTTAAATGGTTTTATAAATGAAGAAGTTTATGTTGCTCAACCCCATGGCTTCACCGACTTTGAAAAACCTAATCATGTTTACAAACTTAAAAAGGCATTATACGGACTCAAGCAAGCTCCAAAAGCGTGGTATGATAGACTTAAGACCTTTCTAGTTGACCATAAGTATACCATGGGCTTAGTCGATAATACTCTCTTCACTAAGAAGAAAGATTCACATATTATCATAGTCCAAATCTATGTTGATGACATCATATTCGGATCAACTTGTCAAGAATTATGTGACGATTTCTCAAAAATCATGCATGATGAGTTTGAAATGAGTATGATGGGAGAACTCATTTTTTTCTTAGGACTCCAAATTAAACAATTAGAAGATGGGATATTCTTTAACCAATCTAAATACTTAAAAGACATGCTTAGGAAATTTGGTCTTGAAGATTCAAAACCAATCAAAACGCCTATGTCTTCGGAAACAAAACTCACCAAGGATGAGGAAAGTGAATCCGTAGATAACACTAAATATAGAGGTATGATTGGAAGTCTACTTTATCTCACGGCTAGTAGACCCGAAATTATGTTTAGTGTTTGTCTATGTGCTCGTTTTCAAGAAGATCCTAAAACAATTCATCTTGAAGCCGTTAAACGGATTTTTAGATATATTAAGGGTACTACACATTTAGGATTATGGTATCCCAAAGGAATGGGAGTAGAAACCATAGTGTATGCCGACTCGGACCATGCCGGTGACTAAGTTGATAGAAAAAGCACAAGTGGTATTTGTACTTTTGTTGGACATTGTCTCACCTCATGGTTCTCTAAGAAACAAACGGCTCTCGCTATCTCAACAACTGAAGCCGAATACGTATTGGCCGGAAAAGCATGTCAACAACTCTTTGGATGAAGCAAGCTCTTGTCGACTACGGAATTCAACTTAACGACATCTCCATTCTTAGCGACAACAAATGAGCCATCGACCTTAGTATGAATCCAGTCCAACATGCTCGTATTAAACATATTGACATCCGTCATCATTTTCTTCGTGACAATGTTCAAAAAAGAAACATCTCTATCGAGAAACTGTCCTCCGAAGATAACATTGCCGATATTCTCACCAAACCTCTTAAACGAGAACCATTTAATCTTCTTAGACTTTGACTAGGAATTATGGAACCTACTTTGCAGTTTTGAACGTTATAACAAAATTGTAAAAATCAAAACAAATTTTTTAATTTTTTCCTCTGCTGAAGTGGCGGAACCCTTCGACATAACTGGTGGAACCCTCTTTTTGGTTCTGCCCAGTCCGCCGAACCTGCAACAACTTTTCTTTTTTTACATTAAACCAAACACTCCTTATCCTTTCCCATAACTCAAAAATAGTTACTATTCACTTCACAACACCATCACACACAAAAATTTGGTCTTTCCTTCATCCACTTTGCTCTCTAATCATCAATGTAAGTACTCTATACATAATTACACTCCTGATCTGTGTCTAGGAATTCTATTTTTGCACAAAAACTAAAACTTGGGGTTATGCATCAACTTGAGAAATTCATGTAGAGCATTAGTTGTAAAACAAAACTAATCATGTTTCCCATAGTTAGGAATTGAATTCTTAGAGGATATTAGCATGTTTACCAAAACACCCCATGTCAAAGTCTTGCAAAAATCACTTCTCACAACTAGGTCAAATATTTTTCATCTCACATTGTTGATACAAAATAAAAACTCTATGCTTAAAACATCACTTGCATAATGTCTTTTGAATGCTAAAGGGAATACATAACCAATATGTATTTTCAGGTACATTAAAACGAAGCTACATTGAATTAGGAGCGTTTGGGTTATCTTTAGTTTTATAACAAAATTTGCATTATAAAACGTTTTAAGCATTAAAATGAGTCAAGATAACCGCACCTCCACATTGTTTGCATATAGGCACACACTAGAACATCTACATTGTAAAAGTCGTTAACTTAGACTAAAATGTGAAATTTTGTGTTTTTAGGAATCATCATGCCTCCCGCAACACACTATGACCACAAGGACACCCTTCACTACCTACCAAAACACCACAAAACCAAAGGTCTTACTCCCACTCAAGTCAATGTTTTTAAGGCCCTAGAAAAATGCTATGTCCATGAGGGTAGAACCATTGACCCATCTTTCTTAGAAGGATCCAATCTTCGTAGGGAACTAGCCACCATCAACTTTGATTTCTCTTAGATATTGATGAGCCCATTTGTCCTAGATTCGTTCTAGAGTTCTATGCTTCCGTCACCCTTCACACCAATGATTATGGTCTCATGTCTTTAAACTTCTCGATTAGTGGTCACCAATACAACATCTCTCTCAATGGCTTTGCTCAAGTCCTGGGTGTTCCGAATCATGGTACTTGTATCTATACGGACAAACACTCACTCTCAGTCTTGACTCGATCATTGACCGCATCCATCCCTATGACAGTCCTCTTGTCTCCAAGGATGTCATTCGTGATCACCTCTTTGTTAGGACCTCCGACTCTAGGAGAACTCATTCCGGAAATGAGGTCAACAAGGACCCTTATGGTATGGAACTCAATGAACTTAAGCCTCAATTCAAGAAGGAAGAACTCCTTAGAACCAATGTCATTAGCACCATAGGAAACCGGGACCATATCAATGTTTGCCATTGCTACATGCTCTACTCATTGTCCACTCGGCAACCCTTCAATTTGGCTAACTACATGGCCAAAAGGATGGCCGACATTCCCGTGCAAGGCACCACCGCTGTGCCATATGGAATGCTCTTGACTCGTCTCTTTAGACAATTTGCTCCCATTCCTCCGACCCAAAGAGGTATTCGCCTAGATTACTCTCTCATCCCACATACATTTGTCCCACTTAGTGATAAGAGAGTCTCCAAAGCTCAAGGGAAATGCCCTCATCCTCCTACTTCCTCATCATCATCATCCATGAGTGAAGATGACGGCTTACCCAACGCTAGGCTACCACCTCTAGAATACCTCCAACAACTTCCAAGTATTCCAAATGAGTCCGAGGAGTTCAAGCAAACGAAGGGGATGCTTAAGTGCCTTGGGAGGTTCCTTGGAAAGCTCAACAAGAAGATGGATCGCCAATGAGAGCGGGTTTAGGGAGTGTTTAGCACAAGGTGTCATTTGAACAATTTGGTTGTTTAACATTATGTTTTATGGATTTATGTACTTGTAGGGATATTTGGTTATGTTTAGAACATGTATGAACTAACGGATATGCAGGTGGACAACATTTGAGATGTTGTCAAATTTTCAACTATTTGAAAATTTTCACCAAGTATAGTGAAAATCGCTAGCCCCCTATCAAAGTCTATCAGTAAGAGTGTTTCCATATGCATTTTTATCATTTCCCAATCAGATATAGTACTAAGTTTATGTTTTAGGAGTTTTTAGAAAATTTGAAAATCGTTACGCCCGTCGAAAAACTGGTTTGTTAAGAAAAATGGCCTGGCGGATCTGGCGGAACCAAATTTAGGGTTCCGCCAGTGCATTTTCTGGGTACTCCAGGTTTTGGCCCAACGGACCAGGCGGAACCAAATTCAGGGTTTCGCCTGTGTAATCGTTTGGTTCCGCCAGTGCCTGCAGAAACTTTTTCAAAATTCCAAAATTTCGACTTCAACACAACACTAAACCATCCTTTTTAGATAGAAACACATTTCTTATTATTTGTTAAGTGAATTGGGACCATTTTTAGTCACTAGAACCAATAGGAAACTACTTCCCGCCAAAAATCAAATTTAACCATAACTAACCCAAGGAACCCTTCTACATAAAGCAAGGAACCCTCAAAATGGTTCCTTGAAATCCGTGGCACATCAGACCCAAATAATTTGATATGACCACATAGCGTTTAGTGCATATCTTGGTCTTCTTACTCCACTAATTTCCATTCGATTGACTTCCAATGATTTGACAACCTTAATAAACCATCCAAATCATTAGAAACCTCAAAATTTGTATGGAAGAACATCAAATCCAGACACTCCTTTCAACATTTCTTCAACTCTATAAATTTGACCATCTTAGAACACTTCCAAATCACACCATCACCATCACCATCTCTGATCTTTAGCTTTTAAACCACCATATTTTACAATGACAAAGTCAACGAACTCCTCTCGACCATCAAGACCCATTTGGAGAACCGCCCGTATTAGTGTCAAACCATGTTTTTCAACACCACAATCAACTTAAGCTCATCATCTTCGGATGAATTACCACTCATCATCTCTTCACCTATCAAGGATGAAAACGTTCTCAACCTTGCCACTCCTATACCATCACCAAGGCTTCAAAATGTGATCACTACTCCACCACCAACAAAAACACCCATTGATCCAACTCCACCACCGGCTCCAATTCAACCATCCAAATCTCCATCACCACCCAAATCACCAAAGCTTGAACCAATGGAAATTTTTGGCACTCCACCAACATCACCACATCCTTTCTTGCAAGACTTAGATGATCTTCCACCTAGATCAACCAATCCATCACCATTGCCATCGTTTGGCTCCATTGAGCGAATGGCAACCCATACACCAAGGGCATTCTTTGAGCCCAATGAGCCATTTGAACAAGAACCACCACCACAACAAGAACCATCCCAACCAAAACCATTGTTGTTTCACCCCATCTTCAAAGACATCCATGGCCCTCTCTATGGAGAAGCCAACTTCCAACACTATGATCAACCACCATCTCAAGCATCTCAACCACAATCCCAATCCCAATCCCAACACTTTGAATCTTTCTTTCCTTTTTATGAGGAAATAGAGGCTTCATTATGGAACAACCCTCCAAATACCTATGAGGAGATCAATGATCGCCTCAACAACTTGTACGCCTTTAAGAGCATGGTGGACACACACATCCATCAAGCAATGGAGTTTCAAACCACCTTGCTCTCATTCATTGCTAACCCAACCTCAAATCAACAAACACCAATGTTCCACCACCACCACCATTAACAAATGACCCCATCCTACCCAATCCTCACCATGGTTGCTCACAATGTGAGCGAGCGGCAAAAATAAGTGAAAGCATAAAAATCATGCTTCACCAAGTCCAAGAAGAAACCCTCTTTACCCTTTAACACATTCTCGAATGCCTAGATGCGCTCTCCCATGCTCACCAACTGTAGGATTTCATTAGAAGGACATTTTTTTTAAGGATTTGGCTATTTTCCTTTTATAGATGTAGGATTTAATTTTTTTTTTCTTAGTTATTTTTCCATTTTTGCATTTTTCTTTTAGAAGTAGAACTCTGACCCTTTTATTTCTTGTCTTTGCTTTGACTTTTGTCAAAGTCAAATTTTACTAGAAATGAGATTAGTTCTACTATATATAGTGTGCATTGTTGGTTGACCTTTTTTTGTTGTGACATTGTTGGTTATCTACTCTTGACTTGTTGTGGTTGTCATTATATATACTTGTCTTTTTCGACAACTAACTCTCTTTTTGTAGGATCAAAATCCATATATCCTTACTTGACACCCTAACTAGGGGGAGTATTGTCCAAGAGGGAGCATTTGGCTCGCACCATTCCGCGACGCAACTCTTCTTTTTGTTTCGACAAAAAGGGGGAGAAAATATATTTAACTTAAACTCTTTTTCATCATTCTAATGAAACAAGTTTAAATATAGCTTTTTAAAGACTTAACACTATAATTAGTGATTTGCTTAAAAATAAAGTTTATATTTCGTCCTCAACAAAAATGGGGAGATTGTTAATACAAATATCGCCTAAAAACGTTATTTATATTTTACGATCTTTGCTAAATTTTATTAACGACAAAGTGTAAACTATAATTTTTAGCAAAACATGAATATAGCTTAAGTCTTTCATAATTAGACTTTATTTCAACTAACATCACATTTGCTACATTTACATTTCACATAAAACATAACATTTTTATATTTCTAAAAATAGAAAATATTGTATGACATCATGGCATGCATCATGTGTAATCTTAGAAAGATTTCCAAAATCTCTAAGTTGACTTTGTGAGATCTCGTGCATATTTTAGAAAGATTCTTACTCAACATATCTTATGGTTGACTTAGAATGATCTTGATTAGACTTGTCATTGATATGGAAAGATTTCTTGAAGTGTTGCCTGTCAGACCTGGCGAAACCCTCAGAATACAAGGGCGGAACCCTTGTTTTGGTTCCGCCAAATCCGTGGGTTGGCTGGCTTGTTTTGGCTATAAATAGCAAGCCACTTCCAAGAAATCCTTCATCACTTACAATCACATTTTGCATATACTCTCTCATTTCATTCATCTAACTCAGTACTATTTCATTTGTGTGACATTCTTTTGTAGCAAAGAAGTTCACAAGTTCGTCCGAAAAGTTACAAGTTTCAACACAACGTTGCAAGACTTGTTAGCTTAGCCTCGTGTAAACTCGGGTAGTCTATACTTCATATGATTGTATCTTTTCAGTAGTGATTGGTTAGTATTTTAGTCCTCAAAATACATAGTGTGATGGGAGTGGTTGTAGTCTATACTTCATATGATTGTATCTTTTCAGTAGTGATCGGTTAGTATTTTAGTCCTCAAAATACATAGTGTGATGGGAGTGGTTCTACCCTTGTAAAAGAACTCGACATCTAGCTTTGTGTCGGTAATCTTGTGTAAGTGACGTGTAAGGTTTTCTCCGCCGGTGAAAGAAGCTTGTTGACTAATGAAAAAACTCTTGAGTTGGATACTCGGGGAGTGGAGTAGGGCAAGGAAAAAGAGTCCTTGTAGCCGAACCACTATAAACATCTGTGTTGTGGTTTGATCGTTTCTTACTTTATTCTTGCATATTACGTTTATTAGTTTCAAGTGTTGATTGCATGTAAAGTTTTCAAAGTAAATTAAGTTAAAAACTGGTAAACTATTCAACCCCCCTTCTAGTTTTCCACAAAAAGGTTTATTATGTTAGATCATAAACATAACAGGTTTGGTTGTACTCGAAGAAGGACTCAATATTTAGATTAGTATCGGTAAATATTGTAAGCGACGATTATAAGGTTTTCTCAACTGAGAAGGGAGCTTGTTGACTTAGTGAAGTAACTCTAGAGTTGGTTACCTCAGGGAGTGGAGTAGGGCGAAGAGAAGCTTCATGACCGAACTCGTATAAATCATTGTGTTCGGCTTGCGCTTTCTATTTGTTATCGTTTTATGTTTTGTTGTGGATTTTTTTATGTTTGTTTTGTGATGATATGTTTTCTTTTATTCTTTCAACTATCTTTATCGTTGTTGAATTATTATTGCCACTTTTCATATTGCGTCATACTTTATCGGTTATTTGATACGACAAAATTAAGTTTTTTAAACGGGGACGTATTCAACCCCCCCCCCCCATTTACGTTTTCCACAAGTGCACTGAACCAAAAATTTTTGTGCACTAAACCAACCCTTTTTGTGCTTTAAACAACCCCGTTTCTGCACTAAACCACCCTTTTTGTGCACTATCTTATGCACACAACCAATCCTTTTTGTGCACTATTTTCTATGCAAAACCAATTGCAAAACTTATAAAAGCTTAAAATACATTCACACACACACACACACCCGATACAACATTTATGAGTAAAAGTTTACAAACATAACGCGCGGAAGCTAAGTATATAAAAATTTGGGAGTTATGTCAAACACCCTAATCCTACCCATTTAGAGAATAAACACTTGAGATCACTCCAAACATTTTCAAATATGTAAGACATGGACTTAGAAACTTAAAAACATTGCGGGTTCTAACACATCCGAGCATAGGTTCTAAGAGACTACTTGTCGTCTATAAGGAAAATGGGCAAGTATTTTTCTACTTCAACATATCTAAGCTCATGCCTTCTTCTTACCCTTATCTTGGGAAGTTGCACCCCCCAAAAAATAAGCAACTAAACACATAAGCAAAAATCTTAGCAAGTAATTGGTATAACAAGCTAACAATGCACAGTTCTATGATCATGTTACACGCCATAGCTAGTCTATCAACTAGCCAAGCTAAGCGGTATAGAAGCACTTACCTCACACCAACAAAGTTGGCTTAACACATCCAACCCTAAGGGATGAACCTAACACATGGTTAGCCAGAAGACTGAATAAGTTGCGCCTAGTATTGGATAAAAAACTAGCTAACTTGCTTCCTTTACCCTATCCATCAACCATCATCATAAACCAATATGATAAAGCTGACACAAACATGTTATAACCAATTACTTACCTTGAATCGCGGCTAAACTACTCCAACAAGCTAATGCCAAACACTCGATTCCCAAGCAAGAATCATTAACACCTTAACATTATCATAAAATTACTATAGGATACTACAAAACTATATACTAAACAACCCCTAAACATGGTTGATCATCCTTGCATCATTAAAAGAAAAAAAAAACCCCACTTTCAATAGTTTTATTAACAACAATCTAAAGGGATTTACTTCCCTCATCATCATAATATATCAATAAACTCATAAATCACTTTTTACCCAAACCCCCCAAAATTTATACCTCATGAACCATAACCTAATTACGTAAATTTCTCAAAGAAAAGCATACTTACTTGTTGGGGATTGTATTTAGGGATCAAACTCTTGATTATAACACAATTCTCTAGTCAATTGATCACTTAGAAGAATACGATCTTCCCTCCATTGGATAACTACGACACACACAAACACACACACATAATAATTTCAGGAATAGTTTGGAAATCAACAAAGTCAAATGTTTGGTAATTAAAACTAAAAATCTAGTGGGAGTATCGGATTACGACAATATTAGTCACTCTAGTTCCATTACCAAGATGTTAGCCACCTAAAATTCCTATATATATTTCTGTTATGTCACCATTTTGTAAATACAAGTATAGATTCAAGTAGACAATAGATGAGAAATAGAGATGGTTGATCTTATATGATATGAGATATGAAAATGAAAGAGTTTAGCATAGATATCAATAAAACCAAAAAGTAGAAATGTTTACATAAGTCCTCTATTTATAGGCAAAAAGCTAGGGCAACACTCCCTCTCCTTTCCTTCCTTCTAACGTGTGGGCTTTGTGGCCTCATGGGCTTTTCATAAGCCTATTACATATAAAACATAATAAGAAGTAATACTAAGCAACCTATGATTATTACAAATGACCGAGACTTGATAACTATGTGAAACGTGATCCTAAGAATCTCACCCTAAGGGTCGGTCATCACGGTCATCAAGGTTGCTCGACGTCTTTATCTTTGTCTTTAAACTTTGACTTTTACGGCATTAGACGTCTTCAAAAAATCCGTTAGATAAACAATTCATCATTCTTTGTTCTTTGTTTTTGTTAATGTGGTAGTCATCAAATGATGTTGTAATCTACCATTCGTCACTTCTTTGCCTCTAGTGGATTTATACCTTTCCAGCATGCTCATGTATCTTTGACGTTGTGTTTTCTTACTTTTGTAACTCTCATTTCATTGTTGTAGATTCTTTATGTTGACGTAGAATCTTTCTCTGAACTTTGCTTTGCATTAGAACTTTGTCTTTCAACTTTGTAGATTCTTTCATTCGATGTAGAATCTTTCTTTGACTTTTACATTGCATCGATCTTTGGTAAGAGCTTTCTTTGACTTTGAGATGTAAGTATGAGCATGCGGAAGCTGGTGCCATGATGGTGGTTGTACCTGCATTAAAACAGTTAGCAATAATACGATCGGTACTTAGAGGTTCGGAATTAGAGATGGTCAACAGCATAGTATGAAGACTCCTTCTAATCCTTACCAAGGCCGTTCCTAAATCGGATGCCCTCGAGAGAGCTTACGAGATGTACCTAAGTACGTCAATGATTGGGTGAGTCGCTGGAGATCACCCCACGACTGTAGACCGTTTGGAACCACCGCAAACACTAAGCGTAACCCGCAAGGAGTTACCAAAGTGACCTGCTGTCAGGGCTGTTTGATGTTGACCCTGGCAGGATTTCCATTCAATCATTGAGAAATACATAAGTAAATTCTGTCATAAACGTTCTCGGTAGATTGCTAAGATCTGCGTAGGACTCGAAAATTTACACTTAGTGTTCATTGATGCAGAAACCCTAGTGTAGAAGTATTAAGTCTTCCTAAGAGATCTTTGATGCATCTCGTGGCTCTAGACTCAATTAGTGCACATTTTAGTCGTCGAAGGTGTGGACAAGAGTACCTCCTTTTCAATATCAACACACTCGTAATGAGTGGTCAATAGATTACGCAGGGTTCTCCGAGAATGAAACAAGTATCTTTTGAGAGATACTTGAGTGGCTAAGAAGGTTTGGTGCATTGCATCACTGGGTCCATGACGTCTTTATCTTCAATACCGGTGTTGCCTTAGCAACGACCAATAGCATATGAATTGAACCCGGTGTCTGACCTAAGGTTGAACATATGTAGGGCTATTTCTTTTCACCATTTTCTTTACATTTCTTTTTAATTCTTCAACCCCTTCTTTCTCATTTCATTCTTTTCTCCTTTTTCATATCATACCTAAGGACTTCTAGTTTCTAACTATTGGTGTTGTCCCTGGGTAGATCCCATCGGCTCTGGCGGATCATAGGACGGTTATTCCTAACCTTATCACCTTATAACTCCATTACTATCCTATTGTTGCCATTCAACCAAACGTCTGAAAATCTCTCAAAGTGTTTATGAGTATGAAACATTTTGTTAACACTTTGAGGGTTTTGATTTCTTATGAAAGGACTCCCGCTCCACATATGCTTGTGAATGTTTTCAGAAATTTGCACATGCGGGAGGAGTTGGCATTTTTTAATTGATCCACTCTTAATAGACATATACCCGAGGGACACATTTACGTTGCTTAGTTAAAGGGATCCATTATCAGCTTTTAGTTGATAACTAGCCCTAATAACTAACTTGAAGTTGTTAACATTCCTTAAAAGGAAGTTAGACCCGTCAAAGTAAACGTCTAAGAAGAGCTTCTTGAAATGGTACTTTCTACTTGGATATATCCTTTCGAATACTAACATTTGTTGTTTTGTCAATTCATGGGTCAATTCTGAGTTGAGCTTGCACGAGATACAACTTTATCACCATATTTTGATCACTTTTTCATCATCTCCCCCTAAAAAATAGCATATTAAATGTTGTTTTTGTTGAACATTTTGATTAAATATGCCTTTTAGAGTCTTATGGGGGAGAATCAACCAAGAACTTTTTGACTCAACAACGATGTTTTTAGGTCAAGTACTCCCCCTCAACAAGTGACTGCTTATTGAGGTTAAATACTTGTCTTTTGAGTAGAATTTTTAAAAATTTGAAAATTTTGTTAATTCTACTCAAAAGTAAGAAGCTTTCGCTCCTTATATGAGGATTGAGGCACTGAAGCGTACCTCAGGGTCCTTTAAGTACAAAGTGCAGGTTGTACACTGTTATGTGTGCACAAGCCGTAATAATCACAAATCAATCAATCTATATATAAAAATATTGAAATTTTGGTACCGGAGAAATCCAGCTATTGTTCATCACCAGTTATGGCATCAAAGTCAGTGAATTGAGGATCTAGTCGTTGGAAGGTTTTGACCGGAAATGATTGTCTGATACCAATGTAGCTTTGCAATCTCCTGATCTGCTCACGACGATACAATCTCTCTTCAATCGAACGAACAAAGTTGCGAACTTGTCGTCTCGCATTAGCCTTCCACCTAGGAGTTTCACCTTTGTTCATATTTTTCTTATCATCTTAGAACCTTTTGACTAACCCTTCTCGAACTGATTTGAGCGTTGCATCACAGAATTTGTGAATCTCATCGAACCTTATGTATCTGAGCTCCCTCCGGTGATTAAGATAGGTGAATCCAAATGAGGGTTGTTGAATGAGCATGAACTATGACGTTTCTTCAATTCCAGGAAATATGAGTTGAGGTTATTGATCTGATTCTGATAACTTTCAACGCCCAACTGAAGATCTTCCACTCTTTCTTGAACTATTAATCGCCTGATGAAGATAAGTAGAGACGAGATGAAGTTGTACTGCATGTCAATTGGAAATCGTCGCATTTTTCCTTGAACCTTCTCCAAATACATATCTTCAATGTCATTTAGATATAAGTCGGGAAAATCTGCTTCTGAAAACTTGTACTCCTTTTCATCTTGTCTCTTGACGACGATTTCTCCCATGAAAGTGTAGTTGAACTTTCGAGACTCGTGTATTTCCATGATGGCGATGATTCTTGATTTATGCTTCACATTTTCTATTGACTTCAGATCCAGTCGGTGAGTGTACCCAAGTCGGCGATGTTGTTTCCAGTGCTGAATTCCAAGTAGAGCTTCTCTGTTGTAGGCTACAATAGAGTTGCTGAATATGGGTGTCGACTCTTCAATTCTTGGTATTTCGTACCTAGCAGCAGGGATGGATATCGTCAAAGAAGAAGCATATCTTTCTTTTGAAGTCTCATGAGCACGTTGAAGGTATCGGAGATCGTTGTTGAAGAAGAATCTGTATGGTATCCTAGGCTTTTCAGGAAATCATTGCAATGGTAACGGTTTGGTCCAGTCGGTGAAGTAAGGCTTGTCGGGTTTTCCAAAATAGATGTCGAAGTTTGATTCAGGATTGAGCCAGTCAAAATTCCCAGACATAGCACTTGCGATGTTCTCCATGTGATATTCGAGTTCAACTTTGTTTCCCGATCTTGATTTAAAAAAGTGAAAAGCTTCACGATTGACCCTCCTTAATTCTGCCTTCGTCGTTTTTTCAATCTGAAGACCAGCCATGATACTTTGTATGTATTGCAAGGTGTTTCCAGGAAGCGGTTCGTCGTCTTCAAGAGGCGGTTGTGCTTTGATCATGTCTGTCAATCAATCACCTTTGGGCGTGTCATCTGTGTTAAGCCAGGAGATTTTCTTGGCCTTTCTTGACTTCTTTTTCTTAGTAGCTTTGCCCTTGTCATGAGTTTTTGATGGTGGTGATGGTTCAGGTCTAGATTCAGGGATTGTGGTTTCAGGAATGGTTGTTGCAGGTTGTTCCTGATAATCTTCCACATGGTGCATGAATGGTTCTTCTTCATTTGTAGGACCAGATCCAGAGGCTGGTGTGTGCTGTTGTGTGGCAGGAGCTGTAGAAGTCTTAGCTAGTGGTTGTTTTGAAGATGATGGACCTTTCGTAGACCTTGGTTTCTTGCTTTGAGAGTTGGGATCAGGTTCGTCATCTTTTCTAGACCTTTTGTGTGTTCCAGCTGCTTCTTTGCAAGATTCTTTGGAAGCAAGAACTTTAAGAGCCTCATACATAGTTGCTTCATCAGGAGTCATTTCTTGTTGTTCTCCGAGTTTAACTTCTAACAAGGCTTGTAACTGCTCCGCAGTGAGATCATTTGGTGAAATTGGAGCCTTTTCAGTTTGAAGATAGAATGGTATGGACCGGAGCATGTTTTCAACAACATTTTTGATCCTGCTGTTCAGTTCTGTACGAATAGGCGTGAGGAGTATTGACACTTCAGGTGTGGTGATAGCAATAAGATTGTCAGTGAGATATTCTTGAGTGTAGCCTTTGATCATCTCATCCATTCTGCTGTCATAAACTTATCAACTTGTGCTTTTGTTCCCTGAAGATCTTCAACTTGATCGGCTAACTTCGTGACCATTGTTGTTAACGTTTGCACTTGGTCCTGAAGATTTCCAAGCTGAGACTGTTTGTCTTTCTTCTTGCGAGCTTCTGTTACGGCTTTCTTGATCAGTTGTGATGCCTTGGTTGAGGATGGGATAACTGGTTTCTTGATTGATTTGCGTTTTGATGTTGATTCAGATGGTGGTGGAGATGAGTGGTGTGATGATGATTTTGAAGATGATTCTTTGTCAGATTTAGAAGACGAAGAAGCTGGAGGAGTAGGATCCTTCGGAGGAGTTCCTTTGGGAAGTGGAGGATCCCTAGGAGGTGACTGTTGTTGGTGGAGTGAATGTGAAGGTGACTGACGAAACATGTCAGTGTCGAATGGTTGTTCTTGTTCAACGACTTCTTCATCTGGTTGCTCTTGTTGTTGTTCACTTTGATGTTGCTCTTTTGTTTGAGCTTCCAGGAGCAATCTTTCCGTCTCTTCACTTGCCTTCCTCTTAAGTTCCTCTTCTCGTGCCACCTGATCGATGTACTAAGGAGTAATGAATTCAGTTTCCTCATTATCCTTTTGTAGATCAGCAACATTCTCCTCAGTTGCAGTAGCTTCCTTCATGATAATGTTACTTTCTTCATCTCTTTCTTCTTCTTCGTCTCTTGTGTCGACAATGATACTTTTGAGTTTACGTTTATCGACCAATTGTTCAGCAACAGGTTCATCTTCTTCATCATTTACACCGCTGCTTGGTTCAGTGATTGTAATCCCTCTACTTTTTCTTTCACCCTGTTGAAGAGTACTCATACTTATTTTCTTTGCCAGTTCCAGTTCAGGAAAGTCCTCTTCTTCTATTCTCTCACTTCGTTCAAAATCTTCTTCTTCGGTTTCAGTTTCAAATTCTGACTCACTTTCTGAAGGTGATGGTGTTGGTTCATCTTGGATGGTAGAGTTAGGAATGATCTTCCTTCTTGGTCTAGTTGCAGGCTTAGGTGAAGACTTAGTTTGTTGTGAGGTTGTGGTACTGCTTCTGCTGCCAGTTTTTCCACCTCTTCTGCTACGAGTCTCCATCTTTACTGCTGGTTCATCATCATCTTCTGTGAATCCCACATTCCCTGCTTGATAAGCTTTGTCATAAAGTTCATAACTCTTTGTCTTTATGATCTTATCATCTAGGAAGTAGTCTGCAATCCTCATTCCTTTTTGCTTTCTAGAGAACTTGGTTGTTTTGACAAAAGCAATCTTGAAGTCTTTGTTGTATATNGAGTCTCCATCTTTACTGCTGGTTCATCATCATCTTCTGTGAATCCCACATTCCCTGCTTGATAAGCTTTGTCATAAAGTTCATAACTCTTTGTCTTTATGATCTTATCATCTAGGAAGTAGTCTGCAATCCTCATTCCTTTTTGCTTTCTAGAGAACTTGGTTGTTTTGACAAAAGCAATCTTGAAGTCTTTGTTGTATATATCTTTTGGTTCATCACGATCATGCATTCTTTTGTTGTAATATGGTTGATCATTACAAAAGTGCTCAACGATCATCTTTGTGAATCTAACAAAAGGGATCACAGTCCTTTCACGATCAGTTTGGATGTGGTGGATTATGTCGTTCATTATTGATCTAGCAAAGTCGATCGGTAGCATGCTTATCATTCCCAATAACACTTGTAGATGCTCTAGTCTTGGATGTTCATGACCACTCTGTCTTCCAGAAATTGAACGTACGATTAACATGTAGAAGGTTCTCCAAGGTTGAGGCATGTATCTCACATTGAACCTTTAAAGCTTAGTCAGTGGTAAGTCATCTTGAACATCATACCCTAGATCAATGAGGTAATCCAGGATCTCTAGTTCAGACAACATAGGAATGTATTCAGTCTTTGGTTTGGGAAGCATAAGAACTGTGCGAAGGACATCCAGATCCACAGTGTAGACTTGACGATCCAAAGTGAATGTGAATGATTCATCATCCAAGTTGACTTTTGCTGTGTGCCAGAATTGATGAAGGTAGAAGATCGGAACTGATGTGGATTTGGTGAGCATAGTTTTGCAGGGATGAGCCAGGAGTATGTCTTTGACAATCTTACACGAGTCTTCAGGAATTCGAAGTTTGTTGAAGTCAACTCGAGGATTGTTTTTGCCTATTGTGATGCGGTAATCAGCCGGGACGATGTCATTGAGTGTGAGCAATGGTAGGTTTTGTTCAGGGACATTCACATTATGTTTAGCCATTGTTATCTGTAAAGGTATTGTCATAAAACCAAACATCCAGAATTGTTAAGTGTTAGCGCATTATTCAAGTTTGATTAACATATTACACCTTTGACATTTAGCAATGATGATCCAATTAATTAGCATGTGTGAATGTGTTTTGTTATGTGTTTAGACGTTAATGTATGAATGAACTAAGTGTTTAGACGTTATTAATCACAAAGCATCACATTTTGTTTCAATGTTAGTCATCCACATAAACACGAACACATCATAAGGTTTGATGTACAATATTACAACACATATCAAGTTAGATGACAACATTGAGCACAAGTACAATATTTTCGAAACTGTGTAAAAGAAATTCTCGAAACTATGTCCCTTGAAAAATTTTTGAAAATATTCCATAAGGCAGATTGTCAATAATTTTATCAAGGAAAATTTCTCGATAAATTTTTTTAAGAAAATTCTCGATAATTTTTCGAAGGGAAAAATTCTCGATAAGTTTTGTTTAATCAAAGATTTTCGATAAATTACTTCAGGGAAGAATCTCGATAATTTTGTTAAACAAAATTCTCGAAAATTTAACAATTCAAAAAAATTCTCGATAATTTTCGAAAAAAATTCTCGATAATTTTTCTCAGTTTCGAAATTCTTATACAAGAATTTCAAAATCATGGAAGACATACGTATTCTTGCACCTTGTGTTTTCTAGGACGATTTGCCTGTTAAATAGAATGCAAAACACAAGTTAAGTCGCATGTAAGCTATAAATACAAGAATAACGCAACTCATGAACACACAAATTTTCGAAAATTATACGTATGTGATGTAATGATGCAATATTCACTAATATACAACATGTAACACTAATTCAAACATAATCATACCAATTAATTGAACTCAAGAACACATATTTGGAAACACCCAATTCGAGCATAAACCCTAACAATCGAAAATCTAGCAAACATGAAATGTAATACAATTAACGAGTAGTAGCATGATTCTTACACTCTAAACACCATATCCCACCAATAAGAACAAACAAAATACCACAGAATCAAGTATACCCAATTCGACCTAAACCCTAGAAATCGAAAATCATTCAAACATGTTTGTTGTTATGATTACTTGTTATAGACATGTGAAGAACATTAAAATGAACAAAAGCCCTCAAGAATATCAAACAAACACACTCAAATTATGTATTTCTGAAATTACGCTAACCCTAGAACTACAAATTGAAATTACATGAAATCTAGCCGTTGAAATTGTAATTAAACGAAAACCATGTCTTAGATTGTCCTAAAAAACATGTAAACACTTACAGTTTTCAGATTTGAAGCATGGATTTGCGTGATGGATTTTAGCCTTTGATCGAAAAATGGGGGTGTTTGTTTTTTTGTTTTTCAGATTTTTTGACAAAATGGGGGGTGTTTGTTTGTTTTGTAAAGTTTTAATATCTTTCTAGTTTTAACAATAATGGCCTCTAGACTAATCTGCATGCATCGTTAGTCCTCTAACTTGATTTTAACTATTAAGTTAATGACCGTTGGCATATGTCATTTTATACTCCCTACGATATTTGATGTATAAACAATTAAAGGGACGAGACGAGGGATAACTCACTGAAATTCCACCATTATTTGACAACATCTTTTAATGAAATATGCAAGTACACTTTTTTGAACATGATTTTGAATTTTGAACAACTTTTCTCCCCCTCAACACTTGGTTATAAATTTTGAGAAATTTTTGAGGAACCAAAGTGTTGATTGAGATAGTGTACTTGCATTTGAACAAAAAATTAAACTTATTTTTAAAAAAAATAAAATGAAAATCTTTTTGGTGTTTTTGAACTTTTGTAATTTTTATTTTGTTTTAAATATATTTATTTAAAAAATATTTTGGTGTTTGACTCAGTTAATTATTTTCAAGAAAAGATTGCAAATCATCTGGAGTCAAACACCGCATACAAATTCGGTGAACCAGTTCAGCAAACCTTGTAGGGGCTAACGGTTTTGTGAACAAGTCTGCCAGTTGGTATTCAGTACCCACAAAGTATAACTCAATTGTACCCTTTTCAACATGCTCCTTGATAAAGTGATACCGGAGATCAATGTGCTTAGATTTTGAATGAAGAACCGTGTTGCAGGAGATTGCTATCGCGCTTTTGGAATCACAGCACATCGGAATCTTGTTGAATAAGTAACCGTAGTCCATTAGCTGTGTTCGCATCCAAATGACTTGAGCACAGCAAGCAGACATGGCTACATATTCAACTTCTGTTGAAGATAATGAAGAATAATCCTGCTTTTTTGATTGCCAAGACACAAGTTTATCTCCAAAAAACTGCAAACCACCAGAAGTACTTTTGCGTGTATCTATACACCCTGCATGATCAGAGTCTGAAAAAGCTATTAGTTCAAAACCAGAATCCTTCGGATACCAGATCCCCAAGTGAATGGTTCCCTTTACGTATCGAAGGATTCTTTTGCCTCATTGAGGTGACGTTCAGTAGGACTGGACTGATAACGAGAGCACATAAATACAACAAATACAATATCTGGTCTGCTAGCGGTTAGATACATGAGTGACCCAATAATACTTCGGTATTTTGTGGGGTCAACAGGTTTCCAATTTAAATCCGCATCTAGCTTAGTTGTGTAGGACATTTGGGTATTGTAAGTGTCACAACTGGTCATGCCATGTTTCTTAATTATCTCTAGAACATATTTGGACTGACTAAGGAAAATCCCATGGGGTGACTGATGAACTTGTAGTCTTAAGAAGAACTTAAGTTCACCCATCATTGACATTTCAAAATTTTGTTTCATTAATTTTGCAAAAGCGTATGAGTACTTTTTATTAGTAGAAGCAAAAATATTGTCATCAACGTATATTTGCACAATTAAAACGGCATCCCCGTGTTTTTGGATAAACAAAGTCGGATCTAATAAACCTTTGGTAAAACTATTAGCAAGCAAGAAAGCAGTAAGTTTATCATACCACGCCCTTGGGGCTTGTTTGAGACCATAAAGAGCTTTCTTAAGTTTGTAGACATGGTTAGGACGCTTGGTATGTGTTATTTTACACATACCTTTATACCTGAATTACGGACCAAAATGACCAAAAATGATCAAAAATGCCAAATATATGTTTGTTTTTGTGTTTATGCATGTGCAGGTCACGGATATCAAGAAAAGGACAAATAACGAGTCAAAACCAACAAACATGAGCACGAGGAATGGAAAGAGTTCACAAAGCCGAAGCCGGGGAAGAAATTTACCCAAATGATCATATCTTTTCTCAAATTGTCAAAAGAAGCCCTTGGAAGTACTTTACAAAAATGGCAAAAGAAGTCCTTGAAATTACAAAGTTGTCATCATGGGTCCTTGTAACTTTAAATCCTAAAATATAAACCTTTAACTATAACCAGATTTATTAAAACCCAATAATCATCTCAACCCAAAAAGATAAAGTCAAATCCAAACCAGCCGACATCCCCTAAACAACACCTGAGCCCATCAACAAATAAACCCGACCCATCCCCTTTATTTAGACCCAGTAAAACCCCCAATTCCCCTAAGTTAAACAATAATATAAAAATCGTAAATTCACCCCGCCTTTATACTGTCTTCCCCAACCCATCTCCCTGAAATACCGTACATACCCTTGTGCCCCAAGCTTGGTACTTAGCATCTCCAGCGTGGCAAGGAATTTAGTGGCCTGGATCGCCAAGGTGGATAAATCAAGGGTTGTGATTGGATGATACACATCACCAAAGCAATCTAAGGGCTGAGATATGATTTCCCAATGATTGAATGATCTGATGGCTGAGAAAGGAGATCTTGAAGCTTCCAAACGAGCTCCTGGAGGATAGAAATACTCCTTCACTTCCACATTTTTGAAACTGTTAGCTAATTAGGAGTAGGAGTAAGGGTAGAGTAGTATAGCAGCTTTAGGGTAATGTTAGCTTAATTGTATGCTTTTAGGTTAATGTAACTTTTTCAGCTTTCAGTTGTAATCAATCCAAGGTTTTAATAAAAGTTTAGCTTTCACTTTAAATCCTAGCAATTTAATTTTCTAGCAATCTAATTTTCCAAATCTGCTCCTGAGTTTTCATTTACTGTTTTCACAAGTTCATTCAAGCTAAAGCATAGTGTAGTGAGACTGAGAATTTGTTACTGCTTGAGTTCGATAAATAGATTTTGGTCAATGAAAGTTAATGGTGATTCATGATGAAGATTTCTGGGTTTTTTAGTGTTTGATCCATGATCTCTGGTGTTAATTTATCCTATCTAAAGATAGGCTAGGATCAAAAGACTCCTCTGTTCAGCTGAGGGTTAGCTTGTAAGTTCTCTTGTTAATATTCTCTCTGAATTGTTCTTTCTGCTAATGTAGTTTAATATCTGATGTAGCTTGCTTATTTTGATGTTTGTTTCTGCTTATCTCCATATTTTAAGTGTGTAGTTCTGCTATTATAGTCATGTGTTAGTTATCTGTTCTAAGTTCATAGTTTACTGTAGCTTATAAACGAGATCACAGCTTACTTAGAAATTAGATGCCAACACTACCCATGGAAGTTACTTGTGAAAACCTCTCGCTCCCATATCTTAGTGTATCTAGAATTTTTTAAATTATGTTGAGAAATGAATTGCTTCATATCTTCTCATTCCAATATGTTTTAATCCGATAAAGATACCAAGAATTAGGACGCTAAGTAGTTATTCATCTTCTCTCAAGAACCATTGCCCGAAAAATGAGGTCCACATCAAAGATTTTTGATAATATATACTCTTATTCACATACAACGAAGACTTTGGAATCATACATCATAATAGACATAAGTTGGGGAGAAAACTCACGTGCACCTCATGTGCCCGGTCTAGGACCATTCACATGCACCTCATGCACCACCAACTTGTCTAACACTTAAGTACATATCCATACATCTCATTATTGAGTTTTTTCATTTTCACTCTTTTTTTGAATTTTTTCACTTTTTTCTCTTTTTACTTTTTTTTGCACTTATAACCAAGGAACTTTAACGGGTAGCTCCGAAACTTCATACATAACTTTACAACACTCTTGACTTGTATCCTTGATGTGTACCCAATTTTTAAAGCAAAGATTCTTTTAAGAAGATAAAGAACTAAATTTCGTCAAAACCTAAATATCTTTAATTATTTATACACAAGATATGGGGTGAAACAATCTGATGGGAGCAAAAGGCCACAAATACCTTTCATGAGCTCTAAAGAGAACCAACTACTCCACGTATGGCATCTAATTTCTAAATAAACTCTATCATCTCTCGCTCTTCGCATTTTCAAAGTTCTCAAATAATGAGACTCGCGAATACTTAGCCGATAATCAGCCACGCATATATAAAGTCAGTTACGGAAACATGCAGATTCTAGTAAAAGAATTCGCGTTTTCTAGCTCCTTGTGTAAAAGACTAGCAAAAGCTTTTAAGCTGCGCATGCATAAAGTCAAGTACGAGAACATTGCAGATTCTTAAGAAAGAATTCGCGTTTTATAGCTCCTTGTGTACAAGACTAGCACAAGCTTATATGATTATCATTGGTTAAGGGAACAAGCTAGGGCTCAACACGCCCGTTCAAGTCAAAATTTTATTCCTACTTTTGCCAGCTGGAAAGTCAACACAGTGTCAAAACACTTATTATATTTTTGCACATCTTTTTCAACTTTTTCACATTTTTTTATGCTTTTTCACAACATTTTAGTCAAATTTTTCAAGATTTTTTCAATTTTTTCAATTTTTTTAATTTTTAGGAAAAACGGGGGTTGCGAGAGTAAACGACAAAGGTGAAAGTGCAAGGTCAATCGAATCGAAGATTCACCCCCCCCCCAGACTAAAGATAAACATTGTCCTCAATGTTTCAAAGGTAAGGGTAATCCTAACAAAAATCTAAGGCCATTTATTAAGTATGCCAAAGATAACGTTAGTCGATAAGATTACGATATAAGGATAAGCAACAAATAATGAAACTCGAGGTGAGACAAAACAACGAGCACGAGAGTCTTCAAACTTCGGGCAAATCTTGGACATAAACATCAACAAGCACAAAACACGAGAAATGGAAGAGGTTGCCCTCCTCACGTCACATTAGAAAAAAATAGAAAAAAGATAGAAAGGATAAGCATGGAGTGCCTCACACGAAGCGCTTATTTATTAACGAGTCGTATAGCTTAGACTCGCCCCGAATTTACTCAATCTTGGGGGAGCAAATAGAACGGACACCCGGCACAAAAAACGGAAGTGCCAGGGTCAAAGACGGTATCCTCACTCCCGGAGGAATGAAGAATTGGAGAAGTCACATGATATGTGATAAACAGAAGAAAGATTTTTATAACAATTAAGATCAAATCACCGTTTTCAAAAACAATTTATACAATTTCTTTGTTTTGTATTTCATCTTTAAAGCTCATTTTGTAAAACAACTCATCCATGTGAGTTTTCTCAAAAAGTAACATACCGGGTTTGAAAATTTTATCCTCAGAGAGGAATGAGTCAGAAATATCAGCCACGGTAAAATTTTCAGAAGAAGATAAATCACTCTCGGGTGATAAAGAAGGAAGAACATTTTGTTCAAATAACTCATTGATCGAATTCTCAATTCCCGGTGGAAGAGGATCAATGGGAGCAAGTTCACCGGAGAACTTCTCGTGAAGAGAATCAATCATATTATGTGAATCCTGGACTTCGGGTTCCATTTCGGACTCATCACAAGGAATATCGAATATTGGATTATTTAGAGTAAATTCCAAATCGAAATCAAATAACGGATTTGTGAAAGTCATATTGAATGTTTCGGAAACCCTTGGAACAAGGTCATCAATATCCTTAGGATGATCGAATTCAACTTCTTTCGGAGGGTGAGAAAGTGATTTATCATTTTCTTCATTGTTTTCATCTTCTAAGCTGACGAGCTCAGAAGGAACTTCATCCACATAATCGATGTCTCCACAAGATAAAGATTTATCATCGTCGGAATCGGAGAACATCTCAACACTATCATTCGGATTGTCAAGAGGAGGTAACTCGAACTCTTCTGCCGTATTAAAATCATGTTTTTCGAGATCGGGTAAAGAATCCTTGAGCTCGGGCTCCAAAGGATCTGACGGCTTACCAATCTCAGTCGAATTAGAATCATTATGAAAAGTATCGACTTCTTCCAAAATGGGGTCACTTCCCTCAGCCGGTGTGAGGGAAGGATGTGAAGAGTCGGGGATGATAAATTCAAGACTCGAAGAATATCTTGAAGAATCCGGAGGTGGGACAAGTAGTGTGTCTGAGAGCTAGGAATTTCCACCACTTCCGTTATGGTCTCCGATTCTTGTTCTTGATAAATGTGAAGATAAGGCAAGTCGTTCTTTTTAGACTTCATTTTAAGCTCAACACGTATGCTTGACAAACTCTTAACCATAAATCAAGAAAGGTGAGGATCAATTTTTGATGGTTTAGGAGGAGCAATTGTAGGCTTAGATTCTTGGACAACCGTAGGTTGGACGTATTTAGCACTTCCATTGTTAGTGGAAAGTACCGGGTCCTTTTTCACCTCGGTTTCTCGTTCCATTTCCCTCACCAGAGAGGGAATAGGAATCGAAGGTTCATCTTCACCACTCTCCTTACGAATCAGAATGTCCGATAAGGTTTGGAGAAAATCATTAAGTGCATCATGATCAATTATGTCAGTAATATCAATCTGAGGTTGTGATGGAGTTATTCGGTATTGTGGAGTATGGTCATAATGAGAACAATCATTATTGCCACAAGGATACGGATTCCTTTTTTGACAATCGGTGCTAAAGTGCGGACCTCCACAATACTCACAACCGTGTTGTTGTTGTGATGGATTCGGTTCATAATGAACATTTTCAAACGATTCCCCACAATTTTCAAAATGTGATGTATTTTGGAACGAATCATCATTGAAATACGGTGCTTGCTCGTAAGAGTTTTGAGGAGGGAGATAAAAATCGTTTTGAGGATAATTGGAAAAGTTCGGGTTAGAATTATAAGCGTATGAATTTTCATCTTTGGAAGCACAAAACGAACAAATTCCATTGAAAAGATTTCTACCACACCTCTCGCAAGTACACCGTTGACAATATGTCGATTTCGAATCTAACAAATCTCCACATATATCACAATAACGTTGATCGTACGAAGAATAATCGGGCTGAGGTGGGTAGTCGTAAAAGTTTGAAAAGTTGTTAAATGAATTCGGATTTTGGTCATAAATGAATGAATTACTCGAACCACAAAACAAACAACTTCTGTTTTGAATATCATTACCACACCTTTTGCACGTACACCAACGACACGGTGAACCATAAAGCGGTTGACCACAACCAACACAAGGAATATACGATTCCATTAGAATTAAACATAAAAGGAACAAAGAGATAGAATTATCGGATTAGAGGATAAAAGAAGAAGAATTATACGGATAAGAAGATAAGACGAATATTTTTGGATTTTATGACGTAAAAATGAATTAAGATAAAAGTAAAACAAAAGTGAAAACAAATTTTGAAAAGAAAATATTTTTGGTTTTTATGTTTTTGAAAATACTTACAAAACACGAATCGCAAAACGAAAACCAAAATTCACTTCAACCTTCCTCGGCAGCAGCGCCAAAAATTGATTGTGTTAAAACCAATATTATATAATTTATAGTCCAAAGTACTGCTTAACGAATAAGCAAGACCCGGGTCGTGGTCCGTGTGAAGGTGAATGGAATCGTGGTCAACGATTCGTGAAATCGTGTCGTGAAAAAGTGAAAAGTGAATATTTTTTAATTTTACAACTAATAATATGATAAAACAAGCAAGAACAAGTAATCATGCAAAAGGTACAAGCACATGAAGCACAAATGATAAAAACGTAAATGTAAACTTAAAAAAAACGTCTATTTAACAAATTAAAACGTAAATTTTAAGCTAGACTAAACCTACGGGCTCAAATAAAATTTTTAAAACTTTGAAATGATAAAAGAAAATTTTAAGAAAAAGAAAATTATATATTTTACTTTTATTTATTTAATATGAATTAAAATCTATTTATGTATTTTTATTTAATAAAAGAAAATTAAACTAATTATAAATTGAAAGATTTATTCTACAAATTTATTTTTTTAAAATCTTAATAAAATGAAAATGAAAAATAAAAATAAAATTAGAAACTATTTTTGTCTTTTTGTGACTTAATTTGAAATTAAAAATGATTTAAATTTCTAAAAACTATTTAAAAATGAAAAGAAATAATAAATGATTGAGAAAAATTATGAAATTTTTATGAGAATTCGAAAATATTATTTGAAATCTAGGAAAAATAGAAAAAATGGAAAAATAAGCTGAAAAGTGCTTAATGGCTAAAAAACAGCTTATTACAAGTGCTTATTAATAAGCACTTGTAACAAAACTTTATGAAACTTAAACCACAAGTGTAATAAACTCAAATAAGCTCAAATGAACTGAGGTCAGATCAAATAATACACCAGAACAAACAGATAGACCAATAAGCAGTTTATGATAAGCACTAGAATTAAGCAGATGTAAGACTGAATAAGCCAGAAGTTCAGGAATTATGCACTATACTACTATAAGCTCAAATCAGCTCAAATGGTGCAAAGAAACTAGAATTCAAATCAATTAGCACATTTGCAGGCCTATGGCAAAATAGGCAAAACAGTTACTAAGACCCTAACTTGCAGATCAAATTAAGCAGTACAATTAAGCTTCAAACTACAAACAAAGGGGGGCAAAAGGGAGCTAGCACTACTGATAACCTAAAAAACCAAAAAACCCTATTACAAATGTTCAATTACTACTCTAATTGAAGGCTAGAACAGGTGACTAAAACTAAAATAAAACTGGAAAAAAAACAAGTTTAAGAACAACTTGTAGAGCAAGTTTAAGTGAGCAAATGGTTTTGGAATTGCTTAATTCTGACTTATGTTAAAGTTTGGACTACAAACTTAACATAGAAACCAGCTCAAGCAATTGGAAATCCATTTGAACCCTGAAAATTACTCATGAGTAAGCTGGTTTGGACAGGTTGTGACCAAATTTTGACTTTTTTTTATTTTTAAATAACTTTGACTTTATTGAATTTTGGTTGATCAAATCTACTTATAAATGAAATATTAAGCTGTAATGGAGTGAGATTATGTTGAAATAACTACGTATGCACCTACAAATGAGCTTATACTACAGATTAATTCCAACAGTTAACCAATTTATAGAGATTTTAGATGATTTTGACTTATTACTATATGAACTATTGATTTTATGTATCAACTAACCTAATAATTCCTAGTATGAGCTAACTAAGTCAAAATGACAGCAAAATAACAACTAGAAAACTAAACACTGCACTGATCCAAACACCCTAAAAACTAGCAGATATGAACTTGTTATGCAGTTAAGTTGAGATTTAAGCCACACAACAACCTCATAAGCTCATGCATAGATCCAATAAACTGAACTAAGCTCAATTCAATAGTTAAGAACAACAAATAACAACTAATATACAGAATTGCAGATCTACTAAATCAATACTCTGGGTCGACAAATCCCTCTGGCTGACTAACATATACCACCTCACGTAACTGACCGTTCAGAAATGCCATTTTCACATCCATTTGATAAACAACCATATTTTTGTGAGCAGCGTATGCAAGAAATATACGAACAGCTTCAAGTCTAGACACTAGTGCGAAAGATTCCTCAAAATCAATTCCTTCTTCCTGAGTGTATCCTTTAGCTACCAATCGAGATTTATTACGAATAACAATGCCTTCTGCGTCCAACTTGTTTTTCCAAATCCATTTTAGCCTAATGACATAAACTCCATCCGGTCGTTCATCTAATTCCCATACTTTAAGTCGTTTGAATTGGTCGAGTTCCTCTTGCATTGATTCAATCCAGTTGTCGTAAGTGAGTTCTTCCTTAATGTTTTTGGGTTCATCTTGACAAATTGTGAGTGCATAAATGCAATGTTCAGCGTCGGAGTGAAGTTTTTGTCTTGTCATAACTGGAGCCGTTGGATGTCCAATGATATTTACTAATGGATGATCTCGAGTCCAATGATGTGTTGAAGGGTGAGGGTTATGGAAATGCTGCATATTAATTGGTTCCAAATTACGTGTAGACGACCCTGCAATATCTGAAANTAAATGCAATGTTCAGCGTCGGAGTGAAGTTTTTGTCTTGTCATAACTGGAGCCGTTGGATGTCCAATGATATTTACTAATGGATGATCTCGAGTCCAATGATGTGTTGAAGGGTGAGGGTTATGGAAATGCTGCATATTAATTGGTTCCAAATTACGTGTAGACGACCCTGCAATATCTGAAAGGTTCGGAGTCGGAGCAAACGGATTGAAGAACACATTTGGATCATACTCTGCAGGTTCGGGTACTTGTTGTTGGTTCAGATCTTCAGTTGTATTGTCGGTATTGGAAGCATTTTGTTCATCTGTTGTTGGTGATTCAATTGGTGGTGCATCGGTTTCTACAGTTGTTGTTGTAGGAACGGCTGTATCAGGTACTTGAATGTTTTCAGGTTGAGCAGCGGAAATGATGGATACATCTGGTGCACGTGTCTCAAAGGAATCATCAAACAAAGGAGCAAACAATGTTTCCAACTCTCTACGGGTTAGTGACAATGGTTCAGCTGAAGAGTCTGGAAAGTTAAGACGGTTGGTTGCGGGTCCTAAGCTGTTGTGCTCAGAAGCCATATCTCTGAGCTCATCGAAATTAGCATGAATAGTCTCCTGAATTTCCCTAGTGCGACGGTTGTAGATTCGAAAACCTTTTGAGTTCTCACAATATCCAATGAAGATACCTACGTCTACTTTAGCTTTGAGTTTTCCAAGATCATCACGATCATTATTTGGGTAGCAGAGAGCTCCAAATACATGAAAGTGTTGAATGTTAGGCTTGCGTTTGTGAACAATTTCATACGGTGTTTGTTTGTGACGTTTATTGATCATACAACGATTTTGGGTGTAACATGCAGTTGATACGGCTTCGGCCCATAGATAATCTGGTAATTGAGCATTGATGAGCATCGTTCTTGCGGCTTCCACTAACGTTCTGTTGCGTCTTTCGACAACTCCATTCTGTTCGGGAGTCCGTGCAATCGATGTTTGATGTACAATTCCCACTTTCTCAAAATAATTACAAAGAGTCTGATTCTTGAATTCAGTGCCATTATCCGTTCTTGCTATTCTGACTGTGTTACGGAGTTGAACCTGAATTTTAGTAAGAAAGGTGACTATCATTGAAGGAGCTTGATTTTTGCTTCGAAGAAAGTAGACCCAAGTCCATTTGGAGAAGTCATCAACTATTACAAGAATATAACGTTTCCCATTGATCGTTTGTACGCGCATTGGGCCACACAAATCCATATGAAGAAGTTGAAGAACATGATCAGTACTAGGTTTGGTTTTTGAACTGAGGTGTGCACGTTTGCTCTTTCCTTGTTCACAAGCGGGACATAAGTGATCTTTTGCATATCTAAATCTCGGAAGACCGTCAACTAGTTTATGGCGAGCAAGATCAGTCATAGTTTTGAAGTTGAGATGAGACATGCGTTTGTGCCATAGCCAGTATTTTATCGATTCAGCTTTTGAAAGTAGACATACGGGAGAAGAAGCAATCATGTCTGACATTGAGATTGTATAAAGACTGTTTCCACGTGTGCCTGACATAAGATCATTTCTTTGTAAATCACGAACAAAACAAGTTTTCTCCCTAAACGCGACTTCCAAATCCCCATCACAGAATTGACCGACTGAGAAGAGGTTGTGTCCGAGGCCTTCGACATAATACACACGACTAATTTCGATGTTCCCACTGAGATAGTCCCCATATCCCATAATACCAGGGAAATGATCATTCCCGAATCTGACAGTACCGTTGAACTTTGAAACAAAGTTTCTTAACAGTTTCAGATTGCCTGTCATGTGTCGGGTGCATCCGCTATCAACAATCCAGAGAACAATTTGAACCACCTGCATCACACAAAGGAGACGACGACGGAACAATGGTAAGGGTGGAACCCAAAGAAATTGTGGGTTCCGTTGGGTTAGAAGCACACATATTTACAATTTTAGGTATCCATATAAAGTTCTGTGTCCTTTGTAACCAACGTTGCCAATTCCAACTAGTTCGTGCTTTTTTCTTAGTGAATTCGCTAAGTTATGGCATGTTCCTAGGAGTATTGTTCGCAACTACGGGGTTGACTACATCATCCTTAGAAACTACACTTGGCTTAATTCCTAGCACAGATTTAGAAGCATTGGTGGGCCTAGATTTTCTGCCAGATGTACGTTTCTTATGACGAGATAAAAGAGAATTTGCTACACATTTAGCATGATCACCAGATAACATACTTTTACGACAAAACACACATGAAGCATTAACATTCAAAACATTTAAAGGTTCATCATTCGTTACACAAAGATTACGATTACAATTTGCCAAATCAGAATCTAAATCAGGTGCAACATGAGTATTATTCAAAGTCCTCAGGTGGTCTTCTACTTCAGAGGCTTCTAGTTTTGCTCTTCTACGTTGCAAAATCCTATTCTTCCATTTGTTACTTTTACGCTCGGATCTGCTAACGCTAGTGGTGGCAACTATTCCTGTAGAAGTGGAAGGATCCAAATTAGAATTCTGAGTGTGTGTTTCCGTAGTTTTTATGTCTAATTTGTACATTCCTGGTGCAGCTACATTTGTGTTCACAAACTTTCCTTTTTCAAGTACTTTGATCTTCTCTTTTAACTCAATGATGATGTGCTGCTTAACTTGAATTTCACTGTGAAGCTTGTTATTTGATTAAAAATAGTTATTTCGACTTTGTTGCCAATACTTGGTTTCTTCTTGTAAATCAGCAATATCCTTTTCATATTTTGAAATTTGACTTTGTAGCTCCACAGTTTCATAATGAAAGGATGTTGAAGATTTAAGACTTTGCAATTGCAATTCGAAATCAAGACTTTGGTTTTGACACCATTCAAGCTTTTTGTTCAGTTGAAAAATCTCTTTTGAAAGTTTATTTTGCACATCATCGTTGTGTTTCACAAGTTTCTCATTTTCATTCTTTAATGTCTCAACTTGTTTAGACAACAATTCAATATCATCATAGTGATCATCAACAAGCATAGAAGTACCAGATTAATAAAGAGAATTCATAACCACATATATTATATCAGCATTGAGAACATTTTCCAAGAGTCGATCAGCTTCATTTTGTAAAACTTTGTTTCTACGTTTTTGCCTTGAAATCGATTGTTCGGTTGCTTGAAAAACATTCATCATGGATTTTTCTTCTTTTTGAAGTTCCTGTTCCCAGAGGTTAGCATATAAACCGCAAATGTTGAACGTGAGGTAATAATTGTTTTTGAAACACTTCCCTCTTTTCTTTCTCACGAGGAGAAAGAACAGTGAAAACTGTTATTTTGGAATTACGTTCAATTTCTTGTTCTAAAAATTCAATATCTTCCTTGAACGTGTCAAAATATCGAAGTACAAGACAACGAGTTGGAAGAGGTTGAAGATTTTCATCACTTGGCAAAGGACCATTTATTTGCACCACTGGTTTGACAGGAACAACGTTGGAAGTAGAATCATGAGAAACAGACTAACACTTGTAACTAATACACTAGCATTGATCATTCTCTTGAGTAGATAACAATGAGTCATTTTGAACAACTTGTTCCTTGTCTGATGCAGATGCAGATGGAGAAGAAATTGCATGTATCAGGCATCTGTTAAGATCAGATACCCGAGACAGACCATCAGTGTCATACACTGGGCCTGAATCACTCAAATGGAGTTCCTGCATGTTGGCCATGAACATAACAGCAGCATTAGCTTCAAGATCTTCCATGTCATCATCAGATTGTGCATTGGCCAAGAAGCTGTTATCCTTAGCGGTGACATTTCCACGAGCCTCATCTTTAAGAGCTAGAAGTAATGCTTGCTTGTGATACTCGCTGCCTTGAGTTCTCGGTGAAGGACATGCAGTTGCCAAGTGACCTATTCCGTTGCAAATGTAGCATCTAATGACTGTATTCCCTGATTCATTGTTCCCAGTTTTAAAAATTTCAGCCTTTTTCAGAGGAGCCCCAGCATTGTTCCTAAATCCCCCATTGTTGCTAAACCTTTGTCCAGTACTTGAGTTACCCATATATCCACCCAAACCAAATCTTCCACTATTACGATTCTGTATTTCAACCCGACCATCTTGAATAACAGCTTGATTCCTTGTGTTTGAAGATGTGTGAAGACGATTGTTGGACTTGTTTGAGAATTTGCTGAAAGCACGAGCAATGAGTGCAACTCCTTGATTCAAGTTGTTGAAGTCCTCGTCATCATCATCATCATCATTAATAGTATTGTTGTTGAACAAGGTGTCATTGTTGTCATAAGTGGCAAATTGATTTGCATTTTGTTGCATAGTCGAATCATAAGATAAGTATGGAGGAGATGGGTTCTGATGAGGGTAGCTAAAGTAGTTCTATTCTTGAGCATAAGCATAGTTTGAAAATGGTGGAGGAGCAACATGGGATTGAGCAACGAGTGCCAAAGAGTTTGGAGTTGAGGGCGGTGAGTAATTTCCTCGAAGAGCTCGATCTTTGTCCACTTCATGCTGATGGTGGTTCAGGTAATCATACAACAAACCATATGGTGTATCATGAAGATTTTTTGCTTGGCGAACAAACGCCAAATACTTCTGCCAATCAGGACCCAGACATCCTAGAAACTTAGTGTTGATAGCAATCTTAGGTAAGATGATGTTGTGTCTGTCAAGGTCATTAATGGTGTTTGTGAAGCGATGGTAATACGACTCAAGTGATTCCATTGGTTCAATCATGAAATGTGTGTATTCCATATAAAGCTCAGATTCCATGTCCTCTTGATTCAGTTGAGTGCCTTCCATTAAGAGATGAACGTGTTCCCACATAGCCTTAGCTGTCTTTTGAGCATCAACACTTCGAAAAATCGGATTTGGTATTCCCTGAAGAATGTAAATCATGGCATATTCATCCGCTTCTTTATGAAGTAGTTGTTCAGCAGTAAGTTGATTGTCAGGAAGAGGGGCTATAGATTCAGGTCTTGGTGGATTAGCATTCGGATCACCTGCTACAGTTGTAGTTGGTGTTTCAAAGGGACCTTCAATGATTACTTTTCTCATGTATTTGCCATGGGGTTTCTTGAGTTCAATAAACCATAGGAAATGACTTGCCCATTGTACATAATTATCGGGTGTGAGCATTGGGGGTGTGTCGAGTGATCCAGCTTCATGCCTTGATTGTTGAGTAGTGATAACTTCACACATTTGGTTAAACCAGTGAGTTTGTTTCGATGGTGGAGTTGTTTGTTGCATTGATAGTTGTTGCACGAGAAAAGGTTTTTGTTGATGTTTGTGCATCAAGAGATGTTGTTGAGAAAATGTGTGATGTTGTTGATATGGTTGTTGATAAGGTTGTTGATGTTGATACGGTTGTTGTTGACGATACTGTTGTGATTGATGATACGGTTGTTGATGTTGAAAGTTGTAGTATGGTGTTTGAGACATGATTGTAGACTTGTGTAGAAATGGATCTTGTAGAAGGTATAGATATTTAGCCAATTCTCGAAAATATGTTCCAAGTGAATTCTCGAAACTTTGTACCCGAAAAATTCACGAAAATATGAGTATAGTAAAAGTTCTCGAAAAAAATGAAGTTATCGAGAATTTTTGAGAAAATTTTCAAAAATAGTGTGGGCTTCCAAACTTTGAAGTTCTCGAAAACTTTGAGGGAGATTTCGAAAATTCTGATATTATCGCGAACTTTGAGAGTTTATCGAAAATTTAGCAGAATTCTCGAAAACTTTCAGATTTTCGAAAATTAGTACCCAAAACTTTCAAAATTGTACAATTTAGTAAGTATCCAACGAGTCGAAGTGATTTCTTTCATATACAAGAGAGAAAAGCATTGAGTAAGCAACGGTAACACTTCAGGATCAACAGGGAGTATTCTTGAAAAGTAGGGTTTTAGGTTCTCGAAAACAAGTACAAATGTATTCTCGAAAATTTTGGCAGATTTTGTTTTTCAAAAAGGCACACCAAGAACAAGTTTTTAATCCAAGATTCTTGTACAACTAACCTTAAAATGATAAAATCTTAAAGAAAGTTGCAAGTTTGACAAACTTTTCAAAAATTTGAAATTTTTTGAAAAATAGTACAAATATTTCGAATCTTGTATTTTGAAGAAAAAAATAGAAACTTTTTGTTTGTAATGATTTGTAACACAAGTTTGTAAGCAAAGATGTGATAGAAACCAAGAAACAAATAAAAAAATGTAATTTTGTTTCAAAATAACGAGATTAAAGACTTGGTTTTGGTTCGAATTTGATAAACACAAGTATAGATTCAAGTAGAAAATAGATGAGAAATAGAGATGGTTGATCTTATATGATATGAGATATGAAAATAAAAGAGTTTAGCATAGATATCAATAAAACCAACAAGTAGAAATGTTTAGATAAGGCCTCTATTTATAGGCAAGGAGCTAGGACAACACTCCCTCTCCTTTCCTTCCTTCTAACGTGTGGGCTTTGAGGCCTCATGGGCTTTTCATAAGCCTTTTACATATAAAACATAATAAGAAGTAATACTAAGAAACCTATGATTATTACAAATGACTGAGACTTGATAATTATGTGAAACGTGATCCTAACAATTTCACTTTAGCATTTGACTATAATTGGAATTCTATCTTATTTTTCCAAAGACTCACCAATCACATAAAGCCTTCTAACTCATTTTTAATTAATTAAGCATAATAAAATAATAATAAAAAATGAAAGTACCAAATTGGGTTTTGGGTTGTAACCCTAAAACTCCCCCCCTTCTCCTGCTCTCTTCAATTGATCGACCAAATAACCCATAAGGGTCAAAACCCTTTAGTCAACTACTTTTAGCTTTTGTATACTCCGACTTGCATAGGTTCTAAGCCCTAGTCTACCTGTGAAATACTGGTGGATACCTGAGGCAACCAACATGGTGATTCTTCCCGAGAAACCCTAATAAGATAAGTTGAAGCTAGGGATGAGCACGGTACCAGATTGGTCCTGAACCCGTACTGAATGTGGTACCGATTTTTTCCCGAGCATGAATGGGGTAGCGGAACCGGTACTGGTACTCAGTACCAGGAAATCGGTACCAATCCTGTTCTTCCCATTTTTTGTCAAACAAAAAAAAGATCCAACAAAATGCAACAAAAATAGGACAAAACATGCGTTTTCAAATGATAAGAACCAAGACGTGACACAAAACGTAACCAACACTTAAATAAATACATCACCAAGATGGTCATAGCATACAAATGTTCCAAAACTCACAAAATAGGTCTGGGTTTAATTTTTGGAAGGTTTATAAAGGATCTATAGTTGCCACACTAAGTTTTTTGGATGTTTGGTTTCTTTTTTTATGTTTTACATGACTATATTTTTTACATGGAAAGGGCCCAATGGGTGTTTGGATATGTTGTTTAACTCAAAAACATGACTATTCAAATTTCGGGAATTCTTTCGGTACTTCACGCTTTGGTACCGGTACCGTATTAGTGGTCCCGAATTATTTTTTGGCTCGATTCACGGTACCGGTCCCCTACCGTGTATAGATATTCGGTACCGTTTCGGTACGACACCGGTACGGTTCCAATTCGGTACCGGGATTCGAGTCCAAATGCTTATCCCTAGTTGAAGCTTAATTAGGAAAAAGAAGAAGCCAATTTCATGCAAATTGTGAAGGCCTAGGAGCTTATGTTACTGCAATATCAAGTAAGTATGCTATTAACACCCTGTATACGTGCTTACATTAGGTTATATCTCTGATTATAAGGTCTGTATATTATGGGTTTGGTCTACATGACATTTGTTTGTTCATTGTGCATGTTTTATAGGCTATGCGAGTGACCATCAGTACCCTACAATGCGTTTAGTGAGTATTTTCTAGATGATGTAAAACAACATACGCGTTACAAGTTATTTGTCCAGTAAATAATTTTTAGATCATGCAAAAAATAATACAATTGGTTTGAAACTATGAATTAAAGCATTGATTTTAAAATAATAGCAGTTTCTGTAATTCTTACTATCTTATAATGGAGGAAGACATTTAAGGCATTAATTACACTAAGACACTAAAAACTTAAATTAAGCATTATAAGTAATAAAGCAAAATGTACAACTAATTTAAATACAATCTCTTTATTAAATGTCATTACTTGTATATAATAAATATGTTAATACAAATATCGCCTAAAAACGTTATTTATATTTTACGATCTTTGCTAAGTTTTGTTAACGACAAAATGTAAACTTTTTAGTTTTTAGTAAAACATGTTTATAGTTTAAGTCTTGCATAGCTAGACCTTATTTCATTTGCTACATTTACATTTCTTATTAAACATAACATTTTCATATTTCTAAATATAGAAAATATAACATGACATCATGAGCATTTATGGAAGATTTCTAAATCTAGAAGTTGACTTTCCATAAGATCTCTTACACATTTTAGAAGGATTCTTACTCAAACTATTGTGTGTTGACTTGAAGAATCTTGATTTGACATTGCTAGATATGGAAAGATTTCTTGAAGACTTTGACTGTCAGACCTGGCGAAACCCTGGAGTTACAAGGGCGGAACTCTTGTTTTGGTTCCACCGGATCCGCCAGGCTGCTGGTTTGGTTGGCTATAAATAGCAAGCCACTTGCAAGAAATCTCTCATCACTTCTCATTATAATTTACAAATACATTCTCAATGCATTCATCTAACTCATTAACATTTCATTTGTGTGAGATCTTTTGTAGCAAAGAAGATCACAAGTTCATACCAAAAGTTACAAGTCTCAACATAACATTGCAAGTCATGTTAGCTTAGTTTTGTGTAAACTAGTGAGGTTTATACATCTATTCATTATGTACTTTCAGTAGTGATCGGTTAGTATTTTAGGCCTTAAAATACATAGTGTGACAGGANATTTGTGTGAGATCTTTTGTAGCAAAGAAGATCACAAGTTCATACCAAAAGTTACAAGTCTCAACATAACATTGCAAGTCATGTTAGCTTAGTTTTGTGTAAACTAGTGAGGTTTATACATCTATTCATTATGTACTTTCAGTAGTGATCGGTTAGTATTTTAGGCCTTAAAATACATAGTGTGACAGGAGTGGTTGTACCCTTGTAAAAGAACTCGACATATAGCTTTGTGTCGGTAATCTTATGTAAGCGACGTGTAAGGTTTTCTCCGCCGGTGAAAGGAGCTTGTTGACTAGTGAAAGAAACTCTCGAGCTGGATACTCAGAGTAGGGCAAGGAAAAAGAGTCCTTGTAGCCGAACCACGATAAATTATCGTATTGTGGTTTGATCGTTTCTTTCTTTATTCTTGCATATTACATATTGTCTTTTAGTTTAGATCTTTGATTACACGCAAAGTTTCAAAAGATAATTAAGTTAAAAACCGATAAACTATTCAACCCCCTTCTAGTTTTCCACCATTGGCATCAAGAGCTACGTTACTCAAGCTTTTAAAATAAATTATATTTTAAAACTTGAAACGAACCATGGATTTTGAAAATTACAAAGAAGGGCAATCTATGCAAAGACCACCACTATTTGAAGCTAATGGTTTCAGATATTGGAAAAACCATTTTGAAACTTACATGAAGTCAAAAGATACAGATCTATGGTATATAGTTATTGAAGGTGATAACATAGCTACTTTTAAGGATGGTACAAATGGTAAAGATGAGGATAGCTCTTTTACCAAACACAATGAAGATCAAAAGAAATTGATTGCTAAAAATAATGAGGCAAAAATGATGCTTTACAATGCTTTACCAAAGAAAGAATATGAAAGAGTCTTTATGTATAAAACCGCTAAAGAAATTTGGAAATCTTTAGTAGTCACTCATCAAGGAAACTCACAAGTTAAGGATAACAAAATTGACCTTCTTGTTCAACAATATGAACAATTTACTATTCCCGAAGATGAGATTATTGATTGTGCTTTTGCTAGGTTTAACACTATTATTACTTCACTTAAAGCACTTGATGAATCTTTTTGTAGCAAGAATTTTGTCAGGAAATTCCTTAGAGCACTCCATCCGAAGTGGAGAGCCAAAGTAATGGCAATTGAAGAATCTAAGGATCATTCAAGCATGTCACTTGATGAGCTAATTGGAAACCTCAAAGTTCATGAAATGGTAATGGAAAAAGATTCGGAAATAGTTAAAGGCAAGAAAGAAAAAGTCAATTCTATTGCATTGAAAGCTAGAGTTCAATCAAGCAATGATGAAGAATCTAGCTCAGATAGTGATGATGAAGAATATGTAATGGCCGTTAGAGACTTCAAGAAGTTCTTTCGAAGACGAGGGAAGTTTGTAAGGCAACCTAGAGATGATAAGAAAGCTTCCCGAAAAGATCGTGATGATAAGAAAGAAAAGGAAGAAAGAAAGTGCTTTAGGTGCGGAGACACAAGTCATCTCAGAGAAGAATGTCCAAAACCACCCAAAAGTAAAACTCTACGAGCTTTTGTAAGTGGTGCTTGGAGCCATAGTGAAGATGATGATGAAGAGCCAAAGAACGAAGAGATTGCTCTCATGGCTCAAGACTCAAATGAGGTACATTCTGACTCATCTTGTTCTTATATTGATGATGATACATTGCAAAAAGAATATAACAAACTTTGTGAACTAAGCTTAAAAATCATAAACACAAACAAATTTTTGAAAACTAAAAAGGAATTTTTGGAAAATGAAGTTTATGAATTAAAAGAAAAAGCTAAGAGGCTAGAAAAGAGTAAAAGTATTGACACACTGTGTAAATCATGTGAAGAGTTTAAACTCGAAATTGAGAAACTTAAAACTACTCAAAATGATCTAATTAAACAAACCTCAATGTTTAAAAGGTTCGATAAAAGTATTTCTTGTGTGGATGAAATAATGAAACTCCAAAAGTCACCATTTGATAAAACGGGACTAGGTTTCATGAAATTAGAAACTTCAAAGAGTCAAACGAAACAAGATGAGAAAGCACAAGAAACTAAGAAAGCTGCTACAAGCACCCACGGACCAGACGGAACCCAAAACAGGGTTCCGCCAGTAGAACCCAAAGGTTCCGCGGGGTCTGTAGCAGAAAAGCTAGTTTCTAAGTCGGATCGTACTAAATTCGTTAAAGTCACAAATAAGTCCAAAATTAGTATTGTAACACCTCCATTTTCACGTTTCGCAGCGGATTTAGGGTTGGGGTATTACTTCATGGGATCACAGTTACAGTAATAGAAAACGACTCAAAAAGAGATGTTTTTATAAATATGTTATCATTCATTAAAATATCAGAGTTTTATTAAGGTGAGGTCCCGTGAATCTAAGTGTGAAATAGTATGAGAATGATAACAAGATTGAAAGTCCTCAGAGTTCAGTGCCTTCTCCTACCATGTCTCCATAATGGTATACCTAGGATACATGCTTAAAAAGTCAACACTAGGTGTTGAGTGAGAATCATGGGTTTAAGTGTTAGTGAATACAAGTTCCCTGGGCTACGTTGTTACACCCATCTAGGAAAATGTTGTGTGTGTGTGATAATTGTGATGCATGCACAATTATCAGGAGTGGGGTATGTTGCACTAAGCTCATGAACCACATGTTAACAATCCGGGTCATGTGGGCTGCAGACCCAACATGAGGGGATGGGAAGGATAACTTGCCAAAGTTAATCCTTCAGTGGGTTCAAGTATAGTACTTATTGGTACCACCCAGTGAGGTGTTAATACCAACGGGAGTTGTCAAACTCCAATAGATCTATCAACTATACTCGCGTTCGCGTGGGTAAAATATCCCAAATGATTAGATTCATGAATTTTGGTTATGTAGTGGTGGCAGTTTGTTTACTCGTGCAACAACCAAAGAAAAAGACTTGTATTCGGTTTAAAGTAAAGCAAGTAGCAAGTATCCCCCTCACAGGGTTTGTAAAGCATTTAGAGTGAAAAGTTTGAAAAGATGTGAGGCTACGAAACTCACCTGGGCTTAGGGAATTCTAACTAGTGTAAAGAGTGACTCAGAAACTAGACTGCCTTACTCACGTATCCTGATGTTATTGTTGTTGTGGATGTATGTCAAGCTTTAATTATTTAGTTTATGTTTCTTAAGTAATTATTCTTAGGGTTTTTAGAGTTTTAGATATAACATAACACCGTTCAGGCTATCATAATTCAGAAGTTTAAGACTCCTCACATGAAGCTCCCTATTATTGTATTATGTTATCAACATAATACCGTTCAGGCCATCTGATATGTGTGAAATCACATATCGGTTTTTCACCATATTAAGACCTAAAAGACCAAAAATACTAACGAAAGCCAAAGATATTTGTGTTTTTGTCTTAATGATTGTGCAGGGAAGGATTATGCAAAAACGGACCCGAAACTCAACAATATAACCAAAAACGAGCACGAGACGGAAAAGTCAAACAAGGTCAAAGCTCGGGATTCCAAACTTGTAGATAATTGCAGAAAGGTCGAACCCTTTGGTCCTTCTAGATTCAAGAATGTGCAAGAAAGTCCTTGGATTAATTGGAAACATTGGCAGAAAGGTTTGGAGTTTCAATAGTTTACACAATTGCCCTTGGTATTATTTCTTAAGTTACATAGTGGTAATGTGCTATCTTACACATACTTTGCCTTAGTTTAAGTGTGTTTAAGACCAAAAAACTAACGTGAAACGCCAAAAGATATCTTGTTTTTGTGTTTGTGATCTGTGCAGGGACGGATATTGCATAAAATGCACAAAAGTCACCTAAAGCCTAAAACGAAGCACAAGATGTGGAAAAGTGTCCACAAGCGAGTCAATGATGAAAATCCTACTCAAGGAAAGCCCAAGTGACAAAGTTTATTTCTTAAAGGCTCGAAGAAAAATTTCATGAGACACTTGTCCTCCACATTTAGCAGCATGTGCTTTTAATCTTTTCGAAGACCTTTGAAGAAACCATCAACTCGAATCCTCAAGATTACATAGTGTTACGTTTCAATGTTTAAGAACGTTTAATAGTTGTAACAAGTTTTAGTGTTCTTTCATGAGATGTAAAGGTTCAAGGGCCTAATGTGCAAACATTGTAAAACTATTACAAGCTCTTGAACCATAAATAGAAGATGACCACCTCCATTTAGAAGGTTGGTTAGTTTTAGGAGTAGTTTTGGTGTGTGTAGATTCATTTTTTCATGCTTTAGGTAGTTTATTTTTTCATCTTTAATGCAGCTTATTTTGTTCTTCATTTTTAGTTATATTTCGTGTCTTAAATTTTCCTTTAATCTTTACAAGCTTTTCTTTTAATCTTTTACTACAACTTTTATTATTTTCTTATGTCAAGCTTTGCATGTTTTTTTTGTTTCAAGTGAAAAGATATACAAATAAAGCTAAGGCTTCAAAAAGAAGCGTGCCTTGTTTGGCTTATTTTTTAAGCTATTTTAGTGTCCTTTAACGTTTAATTATCAAGTTTTTATAAGCTTATTAATTTTTTTTTTATGAAATTTGTTGTCACGTTAATTTTAGGGTTTTAGTCAGCGAGTTTTGTTTTTTTTTATTTAGCGAGTTAGGTTTTTTTTTGTATAGCGAGTAATTAGCTTAGGATAATAATAGGCGAGTCATAGTGAAAAGAAAAAAAAAAAAAAAAAAAAAAAAAAAAAAAAAAAAAAAACATACGAGTATAGAATGAAATTATACATAGCGAGTTTTTGTCTAGTCCAAACTTGTGGTAGCGAGTTTTACTTTTCCAACCTTAACTAGCGAGTAAGACTTTTACTAATAAAATAGCGAGTTTGAATTTTTTTTAATAGTGTAGCGAGTAGTGTCTTTGATGAGCGCTAGCGAGTATTATTTGTTTATTTCATAGCGAGTATTGATTTATTTTAGTAGCAAGTTTGAGTAAGTTATTAGATAGCGAGTATTGTTTTTTTTATGTGTCAAGTTTATTATTAGTATAAGTTTATTTTGAGTCGTGGTCTTGTTTCTTCTTTCTTATTTATTTCTTTTTCAAGCCGAGCTAGGCCTTTTATTTTTCTTCCCATCGTTCTTCGAGTGAGTTTTGTTCGGTTCATCCCTAAACGAAACTCCCTGCGAAATTTTCTTTTGAAACTTTTTAACTTAGCCTTATTTTTATTTTCACTTTGTCTTAATTTCTTTAACATTTACTTTACTTTATTTTTATCATTTAAATCTAAAATACAAACATTTTACACTAATCATTTTATTTTCATTTCTTTTATTTAACTTTATCTTTCTTTCTTTTATATCTTTTTTACGTTTATGTTTTTTTTCTCCGTTCATTTTAACATTCTTCAC
>LBNU01027739.1:2264-33297 GCA_014162995.1 Artemisia annua | reverse complement strand
TTTCTTTAAGTCACTTAATTACATGCAACTTTACTTTTTTTTATTTCATGTTGTTTTTACCGCTTTCCTTTACTTTAATTTGTCGTTGTAGTATAGACAAAACCAAATTTCTTTTAAAACTTATTCATCACACATAGCTCACGGTCTTGAGTGACGAGATCCATATCAACCCTCGTTGGGAAAACGATACCTAGTGGTTCTTGCTTTCATAGCTAGTTCTGCCGCGATCAATTTTGGCGCCGCTGCTGGGAGCGGTTGATTAAGATATAAGTCATTTGTCGTTCGAGACTTGTGTTTTGGAGAACCTTCTTTTAGAAGTTAACGCTTTTCTTAAACATAAAAACAACTAAAAATTATAAAACCTATAAAAGCCAAAAATATTTTCTCTTTTCTTTTATAAGCTATAAAAAATCTCTCTCTTTGACTCTTTTCCACATCTCGTGCTCTTTTCGGGCTTTTCTGTTGCATTTTGTGATGTTTTAGCAATATCCATACCTGCACAGTCATAAACACAAAAACACGATATCTTTGGCTTTGAACGTTAGTTTTTGGTCTAAAATAGTCTAATAATGGTGAATAAAAGATATGTGAATAAGCACATATCAATAATATATGTAAAATCAAGAAAACGACATAAATCACATCATATTCCAATTGGTACATACATCTCGATACGTGATCATGGACTATAAAGAACCTCTTTGTAGACTACATTTGTAGTAGTGTTTGATAAATTACCATCCGGGTCCGAAATAACAACCTTCAAACCCTTTTTGCTTTTGACGCGTGAAAGAGCCACGTATAACTGTCCATGTGTGAAAACAGGACGTGGTAGGTACAAACCAACTTTTAAAAGTGATTGACCTTGGCTCTTGTTTATCGTCATGGCAAATGAGACTGATACAGGAAAATTTTTGCGCACGATCTTGAGCGGTAAACGTTTATCCGACGGAGTAATTTTCAATCTTGGTGGTATAACCGTATTTCCAAAATGTGTTCCTTAATTATTTGGGCTTGAATTGAAGATCTTGTTAATTTAGTGACTTGAAGCCTTGTCCCATTACATAATCCTTGTGATTGATTAATGTTTCTAAGCAACATTATTGGGACACCCACCTTATTTTTTAAAAGAAATATTAAGTAATAAGTCAATGATTCAATAAACAATTCAGTTTGTAACTATTAAAATAATAAATTTACATGTATCGTCTTTTATAACTTTTATAGTCTTAAAGAGTAAAGGTATACAATGAATATCAAACACTTGAGTAACCAACGTTCATTTCATGAACACCTCATACATTTTTTGATTCCAAAGAATCTATCAACATCCATTTTGATTCCAACAACTCATATACATATATTCTTCCACTATATTAAAAATAATAACTAGACTTGAAGATGTTTGGACCTTTTGTGGTTACTAATTTTATAAAGAATCAGACATAGTTAACGCTTAAGCCACATGATTATCATAAGTGGATTTCCTTATAGAACTTGCTGCAATAACTCATAATCTGTAAAAAATAAAGGGTAATACAATCAATGGTAGTAATTTGTAAATATAATAATATAATAGGTGAGCATAACCTATATCAGGTTCACATGGTATAATAATATAATAGACGCAAAGTTGTAAATAATGGATTGTAGTGGAACATTACATCACAATCGAATATGCTACCTTGTAACAGATAAGTAAACAGTGGCTAAAGTAAATGAGACATTCGAGTTGGCTAAAGTACACAAAATACACAAATAGTAAGTCTTACGTGGGTCATTTACAGGGTCGAAATGGGTCGTTAATGATATTGTTCAAAATTAATTAACAATAGAAATACCTGCTTTATTTTGGGTTCGTGAGAATATATGTGCGAGAGAAAAAACCTCGTGCACAACCATTATTTTATTAACATGAAAATACTTGGGTATGAAAACTTGTTTAGCTACCCAGTAGCTAAAAATGAATGAAAGAGAAAGATATTATGATGGTTAAGACATGATTATTTTATGCACAAATATGGAGTACCTCTTGTTAACATAGGAGAAGAGATTATTGGCATGAAGATCAAATAAGCACGGGTAAGTGCTGAACCACTTGCACCAGTTATGAGAGATACCAGATGCAACACTGATGACCCAAATTTATGTGTATTTCAATGCAGCAGGAAATCTAAGACAGTTGCCAAAAGTAATTCCACAATAAAAGTTTAAGACTTCATGTACTTACAAAATTACAATTAGCATATATGAAAAGGGTCCAAAAAGATCCAACAGGCCAAACTATGTCCAAAATGCTTTAAACATCTTATTAAAAGGAATGTGTGCAAACTGCAGAGTATTATTGCATTAATATATTTGTACACACAATATTTGCACGCTAGTTTTCTACCGGGATAAAAATATAAAATTCAACAAAAGCAAATTTTGTTTCGACCCTACTTTTCCACACTATATAAAAAAGGACTTGTTTTGACCTATTACGCAACCCGCAGAACCACCCAATTTTTACACCACTACATTACATACCTAACTACCTGTATAAGAAAGATCCAGATCTTGGCCAAGACGATTGTGATTAAAAAGCTTAGCCTTCCATTATAATGTAACGACACTTTTAATAGTTCTTCTGTTGCCACACAGCCGTCCAAACCTCTTTAGAAGACACGAAATCCCATACAATAACAGAAATCACCAATGTATCAGCGATATCTAGTAATGCCTCTGTATCAGAAACTTGCTCCCTAAACTTCTGAACTGTAAACCAAACACAGGGCACATTTTTATTGTGTAATACCCTACAATTTTTACATTATTTCTGAAAGTTCTAATTCTCTATCGGCAAGATTGGAAAAAGGTCAGCTAATAAAATAATTGTAATCCTTTTGTAGCTAAACATACCATACCTTGGTTACATATAAGGACCTGCAAAGTAGTCTTGAGATTCTCACAAAGGCAGTCTTGTGCTTATCGCAAAGGGCACGGGAAGTACGCTTCCAAGCCTGAAAAGCATTATTACATATGAGACGGAAAAAATACATCAACAGAATGTGAGCAAAATTTAATTAACGTTTTCCATGTCTATAACATATGTGATTAGAGTTGTGATACTATCATCTCAACTAAGAGGCACAATCTCCACAAATTTATTTCCTTTGAAAGTTCTTTTTTGCAAACTTTGTTTTGCCACATTTAAAGTATTATCTAAGCTCCCCATATTTAACTAAAAACGTTCTAAATGTTACGTGATTACGTGCAAGATCTTCATGTGTCTACCGTGTTTTATATAAGGCCACATATATTTATATATATAGATATATTACTACCTAACTTATACCACAGATCCATAGAAACTGTAAATTCTTTTCACAGGTCCATAGCGAATCTCCAAATCTTAAATACTCTTGCATGACGAAGATTTGTATATTCAATGTAGCTTATCAACTAAAAAATGTATTTTTCAAATTTAACTAATTGTTAATTTTGAATATTATATTTTATCGTTATAATAAAGTTTCTTTTTTTACATTAGACAAAGGGTTACTTGGGCGACCCGTATTTAGAACTTGTTTAATTTAACAACTTGTAATTGTTAATTTATCTTTGAATTGCTAAAACTGACTGCATCAGTCTTAGTGCGAGGCCAATTCGTGCATGTGATAAAAGATATATCTAAAGCGAAGTTTGCTTCTGTAATACAGAGAGCTCCAAACCCAAACAGATATGGACATATAAACGCAAAGTTGTAAACTAATACTTACTCAGTTTCCCACATGAAAAATAAGAGATATTTTCCCTAGTGGTGCATACAACTATTCAGAAATTCACACTATTCCAGTATTCCGTAGCAAGATCAGTGAAAATATAGTTTTAAGTAAAGTGAGTTATTGATGTCGCAACTTTCTTTTTAGGCTATCGCAACCTAAGGTTATGACTTTTGATTTAGACAAATCAGCCAAACATAGTCAAGTCTAAAAGGGTTAATGTTAATGATAAAAAAATAGTGACAGTATATAAGATCTTCATATTTTGTACAAATGAAATTAGTTCCTCTTTTCTGATCAGTGACTATTGGATTAGATTACCTGAGCTTAAAATAAATATAGCGGTTGCCCTCGAAAGTAACAAACAGATTCGAAAACAGAAGCAAATGACATTTATTATTTGGGTGGCTCGGCCTCTCAGCTAACAATCCGAACTTATTGACATCCATTTTTCTCATCTTCCGACTAACACTTCACAACAGATAGAAATTATTGCAACCCAATTTAAAGTAGCATAACTCAGCCTACCATTTCATAATAAGATCATGACTCAAATGTATTAATCCTTTTAACTCAAATGTATCTATCCTTTTAAATCTATTTAAAAGTTAAAAAAGTGCATAAAACAATTCGTGTGATTTAACCATCTTTCAATTTATTCACTCCTTCGATTTCTTACATCAAAGACGTTTCATGGACGTTCATATTTTATATTTCAACTATACGTGTGATTTAATCTTATATTTTACATGTCGAACTTACTATACTTACCTCAAAGTACTTGATTAAATGAGAAGAATGACGTCCCGCTGGACCCACATATATCTCTTCACCTATTCTTTTCAAGAGAAATAGCTGCATATAGAAAAAAGGAATTGGTAATTAGTTTCGTTATGTTTGAGACTGACAGCGTAATATGCGTATCTGATACAAACTTACCCCATCAAAAGCATCAAAGATGTCGATACTTGGTTGATGTATGGTGTATACCCCTGTTCTTCATGTGTCTACAGTGTCTCTAACCGTCCTCATGACTATAGCGGCTGCTATTGAATCATATCCCGATGTGGCCTCATCTATGAAAATAATAGACAGTTTTGCGAGTAACTTAACAACAATTGTTAGCCGCTTTTGCTGTGAAGTTGAAAGCCCGTTGATGTTGGTGATTTCCAGATTTTCTATCAAAATAGCATCGCTCTGCCTTGTAAAATAAAAAAAATTCTAGTTTAAGAATGTTACAGAAGTAGATAATGAAACTAAAGAACGAAACACGTTACAAATGATTACCTTAATTGGAAAAATGCTTCTCAAAGTCCACGTTAATCCTAACCTCTTTCTTTTAAGTTGGGATAAGTCTTCGTTAATCCTAACCTCTTTCCTTTTATTCCAAATAACCATCCATTGGAACATATTTTGAACCTTTTATGGTCGGCACTTCTTAAAATCTATCAAAACCTACAATTGCATCAAAGACATACAATAAAACGGGTCCTACACATATTGAGAATCATATTCACAAATGTGTCTTAAACGAAAACACCTAAACACAAACAAAACTGTTTACCTTTTGATCAAAACCGACTTGAGCTGTCATGATACTAAAATTTGATTCAAACATTTCGTCAGACACCTTGCCCTTTTAAGATCACTTGGAAACCTTTGATCTTCGATCTTCAAATTCCGTTACAAACATGTAGCACACAAAAATGACCAATCTTCAGATCTACTATATCTAACCACACTCATATTCAAAAATCAATCAAAAATTTAGATGTATCAAATTAACACATCAAACTAAACAAACTTTCAAAAAAATGGAATAAAAGCATCAAGATAATTACCAATTTCAAAGGATCGCTAGCAAAAAAAATTGAATCCCAAAACGCATTGTATAGCCCGATACCACTGACCAAAATAATCCACCATGCACCCATGACTCCTTTTATTAGGTTATCTTATAAATATGCAAGTGAAAATAGAAACAAAACCTAAAAAAATAATTGAGCTTTTCATACCATATTCTTTAATTAAATTCCTTCAAATATCAATACCAAAACCATGAAAGCATGGGATCAAAATGCAACAACAATCGGTTGAAATCCATAACCATTGTAACTTCACCAATCATATTCTCAATACCCTCCATCATCAAAAAGTGTACATGGGATGAATAACACCATGATACGTAACATCTGCTAATTACAACATCTTAACTCCTAAAGTTAACGGATACAAATTTACAAATAAACAGCAAAATCACAACATCCTACGTACGTATACTTAACTTAACATTGAATCGACACTTAAGTAACCACATTTAAACAGCTCTTGCTCCTTACGTGGCTTTTCACCAACATCAGTTTTAGAGAAAAAATATTGAACAAAGTCTATAAACATAATCACACATAATACACACTGGTAAAAGTAACAGACATATAAGCTATTGGTAATTGTTAATCTTGCCCCCTAAGTTGTTACACACATTGACGCCATGGTCACAAAAATTAACAACCTGGTAAAAATTAAAAATCAAGTGAACATGTCTTAGCAAACTCAAATAAAAAGATTAAGGGATTAGGATTTCCATACCTTCAACTTGAATTGCATTTGACCCTGCCCAAACATCAACAACAAAAATGCATATCTAAATTAAAAAAATTCAAGGGATCATGAGATAAAATTTGAATGCTACAAACGATTGATGATGAAACATAAACAATGAAGCAAGACACATACCTTTGAGGTCTTGATTTTCCAGCCAATTATCTTCTCCGAACATATATAAAGATGAAATCATCTGATTCAAAGATATCAATCGTAGATTATTTTTGGATGATTTTTTGAATGCATGGACATTAAATGAGGAATCAAAACTGCCTAGTATCATCTTAGAAGGAGGAGCGTATAGAAGACATTAGATGAGGAATCAATTAAGTTGATTGAATGTAACCGATTGTTTGAATATGTCAATTGCATTCAATAGAAATTCAATGGATTGAAACGGCTTGTGTATTGAAGCAAAATTAATCGTATAGAAGAAGTTTTAGAGATGTGAAACAGTGTTGTACTCTCCAAAAATAACAATGCCCTCAGCATCGAGACACGTCAGATAATTAAATGCATGGGCTGCTTTGGTGAGTAGTACAAAACTCTATTTTATTCGAATATATATATAAATATATATATATATATATATATATATATACACACACACACACACACACACTAGATTAACGACCCGCCCGATGGGCGGGCTTGTTTCGTTATATTGTTTACTTTTTTTAAAAGAGAATTTCAATGCAACGTATAATTATACTTGGAATTCGCATCAACGAAAAAGTTTTTTAAATGCAACTTATAATTATACTTGGAATTATATTAAGTATGAACTTATGATATTTTTTATTAAGTGTATATTTATCTTATTTACCACTTTTAATTTTGATATTGAATAAGAAAACATAAAGAAATATGAAGCAGAAATATATACATACATGCATATATTAAATTTATAAACCCATTACACATTTGTAATATCACATCTAAATGCACAATATACATTTTAGAAATACATACATATGATTATTGTTATGATGTTAAGATTTATACTTATTTGATCTTACAAAGATGGAAGGAGTAGATACATCATGTTGGGAATTATGGAGATACTGCTGATAGAGATCTACTGACAGGTTCCTGCTGAAGCTATAGATGGTTTCTGCTGACATTGTGTTCTTGCTGATATTATATTTCTACGGATAAAGTGAATCCGTATATTTATTATTAGTTTGTTAGGATATACATGAGCTATTTTAGGTAGTGATATGCATTGATCTTTTATTTATTATTGTATTAGGGTTCCTTGGATATAAAAGGAACATATGAGTATTGTATAAGGTACGCTTCTACAAACAGTTCTCACCAAGAGAAAAACACCTTTAGTGTGTGTAACCTAGATCCATAGAGGATCATTATATTATTAGTGAAGAACCTTGTTGAAACTTTGATTGTGTTCTTTATTATTTTGCTGTGTATTCAATCATTATTTCTATATCCTAGATTGGGCTTGATCTTGGTTCAACAATTGGTATCAGAGCCTCGGGCTCGTGATATCTAGGGTTTATCAAGGTTTTATTGTTGTTGATGAAAAAGAAGCAGATCGGTTGTTAACTGTTTCTATTATCGACATAATACAAACAAGATTATAAACTGAATGTGGGGCATAATCCTATTGGTTTGCAATTAAACGTGTATCGACAAAAAGAATTCAACGCATCTGGCTGATTCACAAAGGTATCTCGTATGCTTTATTAAATCTGTTTGTCGTGTTGGGCATGTGTTTTGTGGGGAGTTATTGAAATTCAATTTGCTTAATATCGGATGTTGCTGCTGTTTGATTGTTTTGTTGTCGGCATGTGGAGCTGAAAATCACTTATTAATTGATCATCTATATTCAAGTGGTGTGTTGTGAATATAAATTATTTAATCGAGTTATCAAGATCACATGGGTCTGAATCAAAATTGTTTGTGCGCATGATGTGAAATTAATTACAAAGGGAGTTGTCGATTGTTTGCAATTGAGATCTGTTCGTCGTGAATCTAGTTATTATTGTTTTGTGATTGGTGTGTCGGTAAAAGAGATATTAACGTTTGCTGCTGAAGGAAAAATAAAAGGCACAGGATTTATATTACTATAAGTTTTGTCATTTGCTGCTTGGTACATTTCCATTTGTTTGTGAATAGGTATATTCGGTGGGTCGGTTTTATTGAATATTCAGATTGGGTGTTCTTTAATATTGGACTCGAAGGAGTATTAATTGGTGGGGTTGCTGTTTATGATTGCAAGAGATATTTTTGTTGATGCTTATCTCTTTAATCCTTTAAAGATTGTTTTCTCCAAGTACTGGTCGGTTCATTCTTATGGTTTGATTGCTACTGTTCTCGTTCCTGCTGATTTCACTTGTTTCTGCTGATCATTAGTAAAATGGCAGAATTTGATAATGAAAGGGATGGTGCAATATTTCCTTATTTGATGGATTATGAGTATGAGGTCTGGGCTAAGAAGATGAAACACTGGATCACGAACAATGATATGAATATCAGGAAGGTGATTCAAAATGGCAACAACCCGAAAAGGTAGGAAGAGATCATGATGGAAAACTCATTATTCTCCCTCCTACGACTGTAGATGAACACATTGAAGTTCATAGGGAATCAAAGGCAAGAATTACCTTGCTTCAATCTATTCCTGCTGATCATATAGGAGATTTTCGTAATATGGATGATGCAAGGGATATATGGAATGCACTCAAAGCAAGGTATGGTGGAAAGGCTGAATTCAAGGTGGTGAGCAAGGAAGCGCGTACTATCGGTGATGCTGAAGCATTTGCACTCATAGGAGTCACTCCTAAGGTACATAACTGCCCTTTTGGTTGTGATAGTAAATATAATGAGCTTAAGAAAGAGTTTGATAACATGAAAGCTCTTTATAATGATTGCTATGTTAATGAACATGCTTAAACCCTAGAGAAACAAAAAGTTTGGTTCCAAAAGAATCAATTAGCTTATGAGGAGAAAATTAGGGTGTTAGAAAGAGACTTTGAAAATGCTAAAAATGAGTTAAAATATTCGGAAAAAGAAAAAGCGAAAGTAGATTTGGAAAAACAAGATTTGCAGGATAAGCTTGAGAAGGAAGTGGCTAGGCATAATGAATGGCTAATCTCTGGTGACAAGTTAGCTGGTTTTCTCTATGGTAGTCAATCTGTAAAACCTGGGCTAGGCTTAGGGTTTGATAAATATGTTGGTGTAGAGGCAATCAATGATATAAGGAACTCTACACCAGCAGGATTAGCTAATTATGTTAAAGAAGGTGTACTTCATGCTGTCCCTGGACCAATTAGGGGAGAACATATGCCCACCACCACTACCACAGACTTTGATGGATCACACCATTTATATGGCAAAAAGTCAAGTGACTTGCCAGACCTTAATTGTAAAACAAAGGACTCTGTGTCTTGTTCTAACAGTGACAAGTCCTTAGACCTAGAGTCCACTGATTATGCCTCCCGTGATTCAAGTGACAAGTCTCATTCACCCAAGTCCAAATTCACTGAAGATGAACCCAAAACAAAGACAGTTTCTTATTCTGTTAAACACAAGTTTGTTTCTAGTTCTGTTTCTGATAAGTTTGTGTGTAATAAACAAAGTTGTGTTAAGAATAAGTCTTTGAAAAAGAAANTCCTTAGACCTAGAGTCCACTGATTATGCCTCCCGTGATTCAAGTGACAAGTCTCATTCACCCAAGTCCAAATTCACTGAAGATGAACCCAAAACAAAGACAGTTTCTTATTCTGTTAAACACAAGTTTGTTTCTAGTTCTGTTTCTGATAAGTTTGTGTGTAATAAACAAAGTTGTGTTAAGAATAAGTCTTTGAAAAAGAAATCTTGTTTTGTGTGTGGTGGTAAGTCTCATCTCATTAAGGATTGTGATTTTCATGAGAAGAGAATGGGTGTGTATGCTAACCAAAAGAGAACTACACCAATGTGGACCAATGTTAATGATATTCCCCCATATGTTCCACAAGCAACACATGTGAAAACCAGCAGACCCAACCACAAGCAACACATGTGAAAACCAGCAGACCCAATCCTGCTGATAAGTCAGTCCTTGCTGGTAAGCCAGTTTCTGCTGGTAGACCTTTTTCATCCGGTTGGAAAAGACATGTTGCTAGACCATTTTATAGACCTACTAGTACTTATTTTCAGAATGGTTTTTGGCCTAGTTATTATGACCCAATGTATATGGGGTTGGGAGCAAGATGGGATACTACTGTTAAACCCTCACCAGATTATTCTTGGAAAACTCAAAGGAAAGGTTCATTCTGGGTACCCAAGAACAATAGTCTTTGTCAGGTGCACTGATTGAGGGGAGGCATAAGCCTGAGGGGAGGCTTATTGTTGTATTATTTGTATTCTAACCATTTTTGCGCAGCTCTTGGATACTCATAAGCCTAAGGGGAGGCTTAGTGTTTGTGCTGGCACTACATATTTCTTTGGTTTCTGCTGCTGCTTAATGGTATATTTTATATTCTTATTCTTTCTTTCTTTTATTAGTTAAAAAAAAAGTCTAGTTTTAGTTTTATCTTGTTTGCAGGTACTTGTAGTGGTTAATTACCACACATATGGTTCTCAGCTCACCATGTTTTAATGACACAAGAGTTGGCTAGCCCACAAGATTATGGCTTGTGGTAAAGGCTGCGGAAAACCATAAATGGTAATCAACTCACCATGATGATGACGCATTCCATCAAAGAGTGGGCTAGTCCAAAAGCAAACGATTTTTGGTAAAGACACGTCAATTCCGTTGATAGCTGTAATGGTTTGCTCAAAACCATAGGGTACTCAACTCACCCATGCTTCATTGCTGAGAGTTGAAATGGTCATCAATTCACCATGGTTGCTGCCCTATTGGGTAACCAAAGGATTGGCTAGTCCTGAGCAAACGGCTACAGGTAAAGACATCTCAAATCCGTTTATGGCTGTGATGATTTGCCAAAAATCATTAGGGTATTTCAACACACCCATGATTCATGTTCTAAGTGTTGAACTGGTAACTAGTTCACCAGGGTGATTCCATGATTCCACCTAAGAACTAGCTAGCCCAAGAGTGAGTAGCTACTTGGTAAAGGCTCATCAAATCTACTCATGTTGCTGCAGGTTCTTGTTGCTGCTGATAGGTTGAAGTTGCTGCTGGTTCCTTGATCTTAAAAGATGGTTACTAGTTGCTACTGATATATAGATTGGTTGCTGCTAGTTACTTATTGTTGCTGCAAATATTACAGTTTCAATCCTCACACCTTTTAAGCTAAAGCTCTATCTGGAATCTTGAACTTAACCATGTCAAATTCAAGATTAGGGGAGGATTGTTGGGAATTATAGAGATACTGCTGATAGAGATCTACTGACAGGTTCCTGCTGAAGCTATAGATGGTTTCTGCTAACATTGTGTTTCTGCTGATATTATATTTCTACGGATATTGTGAATCCGTATATTTATTATTAGTTTGTTAGGATATGCATGAGCTATTTTAGGTAGTGATATGCATTGATCTTTTATTTATTATTGTATTAGGGTTCCTTGGATATAAAAGGAACATATGAGTATTGTATAAGGTACGCTTCTACAAACAGTTCTCACCAAGAGAAAAACACCTTTAGTGTGTGTAACTTAGATCCATAGAGGATCATTATATTATTAGTGAAGAACCTTGTTAAAACTTTGATTGTGTTCTTTATTATTTCGCTGTGCATTCAATCATTGTTTCTATATCCTAGATTGGGCTTGATCTTGGTTCAACACATCAGGAGGAAAATTTGATAATGATTATTTGCTCATACACATCTAAATGCGCAGTATACATTTCTTTTCAATAGACACCTATCACATTTACAAATATGATAATGATTATATTACCCTTACAAAGATGGAAGATGTAGATACATCAAGAGGAAAATAAATGCGTACTCTTTCTTCACATTTCTGTTGCGCTTCTTCTGTCAGGAGCATGCCCATTCCCTCAAGCAGATGCTTATCTAACACATATAGTGAAAGTGAATAGTAAAAATTAATAGTAATCCAAAAATGCGAATTGTTAGATAATCCTTGTTGAACGTGCTTCTTCTTCATAGCACCCAAAGATGTATGAATCAAATCATAATCCATAAGAAGAAATAGAAACAAATAAACACACATTCTAAAGGGTTAAATGCATATTCAGGAATCTTGAAGAGTATTAGCTGACTGGGTTCAATGTTTACTTGGAATCGTTTTCCATTTTAATGTGTTATTGAGCTAAAAGTACAAACTTTTATTTTACGTAATTGTATTTTGGAATATTCTAACTATCATTTCCCAATTATTGTAATTACATAAGCACCCAAGCAGTATGAGAATGAATGAATGTTGTTAATATATATATATATATATATATATATATATATATATATATATATATATATATATATATATATATATATATATATATATATATATATATATATATATATATATATATATATATATATATATATATATATATATATATATATATATATATATATATATATATATGTGTGTGTGTGTGTGTGTGTATATATATATATATATATATATATATATATATAGTAGAACTTTATTTTCAGAACCCTGTTAAGTGCAAGAACTGTGAGAACCCATCTATGACCGTTAGATGAGTTGATCAATGGTCAAAACTAAATGTGCCATTTATGTAAATAATCAAAAGATCATGTTGGTTGTTGTAACTAGTATAAGGGTAATTAAGGGATATCACATTATATTTTTTTTAAAACCGTCCTCCCATTTTAATAGGATCTGGACTTCTTTATTTCTCTGGCCTCCATCACAAAAAAAACCCTAGCGGCTCCATCAACAAAATACCTACAGCCGTCCAATGGACACCCTCACCATGTCTGATCCGTGAAACCGACACTACAATCCTTTTCTGATATAATATAGAAACCCACGAAACCCATTTGGAGCATATCGATCTTTAGTTCGATTTTGTGTCATCTCAATTGGAAAGCTACTGTAGAACCGTAGAGGGGGGTGAATACAGTTTCTTCGGCTTTTTAAAACGTTTAAAAACTTTAAGTCACGAAGACAACCAAGTGGTCTAAGTAGGAACAACCACAAACACAATCACAAGTATATAAAGCTAGTAAAGAACACCACAATATATACTGGTTCAGGATGGGGGGTTTATACCATCCGTACGTCCAGTTGCGAATCAACGACATGATACTATTCACTAGTATAATCCTTTCGGTGGACTACAAACCGTTACAATTCACTCCACCGATATTCGCCAATATCGATGCTCACAAAGAAGGAGTTTACCAACTCAAATAACCAATTAGAAAATTATTTTGTGAAGTGTTTATTAGAAAACCAAATACCAAGGGTAGAAAAGTAGAAAGGGTAATTTGGTAGGGGTAGATTGGGTATTCCTCAAGTGGCATAGAAAAGAGAGAAAGAATATGCCAAGGTATATTCCACCCTTGGGGGGGGGGGGAGTGTAGGATGGATGGTTGAGATGAGATGGTTTGAATGGATAGCTAGGATTATTTCCATATGATAGAATGAAGAGAAAGAAAGAATATGGTTGAGATCAAAGGGAGCCTCTTTTGAATTTCAAACAATTTGGCAAGTGGGAAAAAGGAGGGTTGAGATGATTTTATTTGAAATGGATGGCTAGGATCAAAGGGAGCCTATTTTGAATTTCAAATTATTGGCATGTGATTAAAATGGAGGGTTGAGATGTGTTATAAGGGAATGGATGGTTGAGATGTCAAGTGTGTAAGGAATATAAGATATGAGTTGGATTGTGTAAGGGATGTGATGTTGTAAGGGATTGTGTAAGAGATTTAGATATGGAAGGGATATGGTGAGTTGGCTAGTGTGTGTAGAGAAGAGATGGTTGTGAGAGTAGTGTGTGTATTTTGAAATCAAGTGTGTGTACACAAGGTGTATAAGTGTGTGTATAGGATTGTATGGGAAGTTGGTAGATTGAGGGAATATTGTGTGGGAGTATGTGAAAGGACAAAGGTACACATTGTGTAAGAGGTGTAAGGGAATATTGTAAGAGTATGTTGGGAAGGGATATTTGGGAAGGATTGTGGGAGATTTGGTTTTGTTTGTCTTTTGTAAAAATGAGATTTAGAAGAAATAGGAAATAATCTAATTGTCATTAAGAAGAAAATGTTTAGACAATTAAGATTATAAGTTGAGAAAATCATAGGTTACTTATAAGTTCAAGTAACACAACGTCGAGAATTCATAGTTTCATATCTCGTGACTTTTCACGACTCGACGTTCTCAACTAATACCTTGGTTCAAACAAGTTAAGTGCTTTGCCTTGATGTAAAGCATAACCCATGCGGGTAAGGATGCGTTTACGCAAAGAGACCTTGAACTTAGTTTGACCAATAAGGGAGTAAACCCGTTACGTAATTAGAGAAGACGTAAGCACGGGATATGAGCATATGGATGCTTTCAAATGATGTTACGTGAAATATATGAGCTCCCTAAGTTTAGAAAAGCCTTGGCTAGAGGCTATAGTTAGAAAACATGAGTTGGCGTTTTCCCGTAAATGGGTGCTTTAAAAGATGGATGTCTCTAATCCGAAAACTCGTTTCGAGTGTTCTCAAATAAGCACATAACATATTCATACATGTATTGAAAGATCCACATTTTTCGGGTAGGGGGAAAGCCGACTTTCAAAATTCGCCCGAGACCATACAGTGGCCTGGCGCGTCACCCACGCGTTGATGCGCAGGCAGCGCGCCAGGAGCAGCTATAGGCTCCGGGGAATTTTGGCTAACGTTTGTTATTTTATGTGTTTCGATGGTTTATTTGTCATCATTAAAACATAAAATGATCTTGATCATGTTGCCTCAACAATCTCCCCCTTTTTGATAATGACAAATAAAAATCGAAAGCAAATAAAATTACAAAACTTGAATAGGCGCGCCTTTGGTGTAGCTTGCGACTTGACCTTGCCTTGTAATTTTGTTGAAGCCTTTGTTTCTTTAACTTGAATAGGTCTTCACGCTCTTGCTTTCTTTCTCCCCCTTTTGTCGAATCAAAAAGGTGGGACTACCAATCAAGCCAGGTTTCGAACTTGGGCCTGTGGGATTAATGAGCTAGCTTGTATGTGCACCCAAATGTGCTCCCCTTGAACATAGCTCCCCCTAGATCATTGTTCCCCCTTGTTTCAAGGCGGGGATCCATGGGTCAAGAGCCTCACCTTTGCGGTGGCCTAGCTACATATAACACACAACATGAAACAACCAAGAAATTCTCACATGTGAAGGTTCCAAAATGGGTTAGGTTACCATTTGGAGTCTTGCATCATGGGTTAGTCCACAATAATATGACAAATTCGTCCAATATGACTCCAATAACCATTTGTTGAGCATGACAAAATTGAAGAAAGTGCATTTATTATTATTATAAAGCTTGAAAGCTAGAATTACAAACATATCACGATACCATGAGATCCAAGGAACACAAAATACGCACAAAGCATCTACCAAACACACTTAATACATGATATAAGGAAACTAGTTCTTGTGGTCTACAAGATTGTCCTCACAAGTGTCATCACCCCTTTCTTAATGCACAATGCATGTCATGTTTGAGGCCAATGCTTGAAACATTTTAACTCCATCATGGAGAGATTTGAGGATTTTACGGGTTTCTTCTCTATGATCCTTAATAGCATTAAGCATGTCAATTGTGTTTTCACAACAAATTGCGTGGTTGCCTTCACGAAGTTTTGGGCTTAAGGGCTTCCTTATCTTTTCACAAACTTCTTCATCACCAATCCCCCTAAATGGGGATGTTGTGACTTGATCATTTTGTGGATTGCTCCACACATCATCTTGCATTAGTTCTTCAAGGTTGATCCTAGGATATTGTTGTTGGTTGTTTTGCATAAACCACCCCTTTCCCATCCCAACACTCCTAGTTGGAGCTTGAGGGACAACATTGTTGTTAACAATTTCTTCACTTCCATTGTTTGCAATCAATGAATTAGTGTCACTACTTTGGAAGATGAGATTGTCAAGAACATTGTTTGGAGAAGGTGGTTGGTTATTCATTTTTTAACTTAGATTGAGATTTTAGGTGCAATGCTTAGTCAAGAACTCTAATCCTTAAATAATAATAAAGTGAGGTTTAGATATGGGTAATGGCTCCTATTATCCAACGGGTATTAAGGCAATTAGTACTAAGATGCCCCGTCAAGTATACAAGGTACAAGGATTAAGAGAATATATAGGAAAGACAATTATGCTTTATGGGTTGGAGTGATCTAGAGATAATTGGATCTATCACATAATTGTAACTATCATTTACATTTGAACAAGTATAGCTAGACATAACTTCTTTTTCACAAGTGTGAGTTGTGATTCAAAGATTTGTCTAGTCACAATCACAAAAGAGAAGAAACTTTGTGACAACTTTCCTTGCTCATGACATATAGTATAGACATGTAGAGTCTTTAATATCATCAACCATTGTTTGAATAATGTATTGATGAATATTTTTCATCTTTGGAATTTGTAAGTTCCTTTCATGCCTTCACATAGGACCTAATCATATAAGCATATGAGCTCTAATAACACCTAAAGGACTTGCAAATAATCTTTTGATAACATGTTTTGACTTAGGAGATTGTTCTCTTAAGATGTATGTTTTAACATCCAAACCTATCCCAAAGCAATTTGGACTCTTGAAAAATGTCATGCCAAAAACCTAATCTTTTTTGTTTTGTGACCTAAGAGTTCTTTTATTCAAGTCACCAATGACTTGTTGAATAGGATGACCCCTCATTTCTCTCACTTCTTTAGGTTTGCCTTCATCCGAAACATTAACTTGTAATGTCGGCGACCTTTCTTGATCTTGAATTATAGGTTCATTGATCACATCATCTTCTACCGAAGGAGATGATTTAGGCTCGGGCATGCTCTCATCAAAGGTAACATTGAGAGATTCCTCAATCCTCATTGTTTCCTTGTTAAGCACTATGTATGCTTTACTAGTTTGAGAGTATCCTAGAAACACACCTTCATACGACTTTGGGTCGAATTTGGTGAGATATTCTTTGGTGTTTAGTATAAATACTTTACAACCAAATACTCTAAAGTATTCTAAGGAAGGTTTTCTATTCCTAAGTATTTCATAAGGAGTTTTATTAATGACCTTTCTTATATGAACTCTATTAAAGATATAACATGCGGTATCTAGGGCATGACACCAAAACTTTTGTGGGATGGATTGCTCGTCAAGCATTGCACGACTCATCTTTCTTAACTTACGATGTGTTCTTTCAACAATCTCAAGCGATTGAGAAGTGAACGGGCCTAGATAAGTTATAAGATATTCCATGTTGTTCACAAAAGGTTCCAAATTGCATTTTATCAAATTCACTACTATAATTTGTTTTAATTAAGACAATTGAACAATCAAGTAGGTTTTCAAGTTTCTTTCTTAAAATGTTGAATTTATTCAAGACTCCATCCTTGTTTTCTAAAAATAATATCCAAGTGTAATTTGAATAATCATCTATAACCATTAAAGTGTAGAAGTTTCCTCCATAACTTTGGATCGGAGATGGACCATACAAATCCAAATGAATCAACTATAAAACCCTATTAGTTGTCACTTCCTTTTTATTCCTATTATTAGTTTGTCCTTATTTCCCTAGACATTTATCACAATAATGCCTTTCAAAGCTCAACTTCGGTAAATTCCGTACTAGCTCGTTGGAAGCTAGGTTTTGATTTAACCTCATATTGGCGTGACCTAACCTTCTATGCCAAAGCGTTGAGTTGTCCACCATGGACGTAAGACATATATGTTGCTTAGAGTTATCACCCAATTTGCATGTATATAAGTTATTTCTCCTATGACCTTTTGCTAACACAACACCATTTTTACTAATAGTACAATCTACCTTAGTAAATTTAACTTCACAATCATCATCACTTAATTGACTCACACTAATCAAATTAAAGTCTAAACCTCTAACATGCTCAACGTTGGTAATTTCAATGGAGTCATGAAGGACATTACCTTTGCCGACAATTTTGCCGTTAAGTTCGCTCCCAAAAATGACATGATTGCCATTATACGCCGTGTATGATGTGAACAATCTTCTATTCCCGGTCATGTGTTTAGTGCAACCACTATCCACTACCCACTCGTCCGGTTGTAGATCACTTTTGAGACAAACCTACAACAAAGACATGACTCATACTGTTGGGAATAAAGCTAACAGTTACCACTGATAAGCTTGTAGAAGACACTGCTGAAGAATGCACTAGCAGTGGAAACACATTACCACTGCTAGTACATATTATTACCACTGCTATTAGGATAACTAATGTATTCGTATGTAGATAAGTATAGAAAGGATTTTGTGTATATTCTATTATGATAGCTTAATACTTATCTTGTAAAGGACTCCTTGTGCTATAAAAGGAGGTTCTAGGTCATTGTTCTAGGTACGAATTAACCCTAGAAAGCTTCAAGGTGTAACCCTAGTGATAAGCAAGATCACTCGTATTATTATCAATAATATTGAAGCTTTATGTTAAACTTACAACTGTTCTCACTTACATTACATCATATAATTCATATTCTAAGTATTGTTAAGTATATTCCGCGTACTTAATAATATAACTCAAAGTATCACTCTAACACAAGGTGTGTGTTTAGATCCTACAAGTGGTATCAGAGCCAGGTTTCTGATACTTTGATTTAGAAGATCCAAGGAATAAGCTTAACCAATTCACTCAGATCCATGGAGATGGAAAACAACCAGTCCAACTCTGCTCCAAGACTTCCTAAGCTCAAACTCAATGAGTTTGAGATGTGGAGGATAATGATTGAGCAATACTTTCTCATTCAAGACTATGCTTTGTAGGAGATCATCTTAATTGGTGACTCTTTCAAGCCTACTCAGAAGATTGAGAAAGTTGGTGACAAAAAGTAATCACAGTTTCTGCACCTTCTACTAGTGATGAAAGAACACAGAAGAAGAATGATATGAAGGCCAGAAGTTTACTATTAATGACTCTTCCTAAAGACCAGATCATTGCTTTCAGTAAATTCAAGACTGCAAAAGAATTGTTTGAAGAGATCTGTTCAGTGTTTGGTGGCAATGATGCTACTAAGAAGACCCAAAAGACATTGTTGAAGCAGAGCTATGAAAACTTCACTGCTTCAAGCAATGAATCACTTGATAGCATCTTCACCAAACTACAGAAGATTGTCACTCAATTGACTGTGTTTGGAATTGAGGTAGAACAGGAAGACCTCAATTTAAAGTTTCTAAGAAGTTTGCCTGCTGAGTTTCATACAAATGTTACAGTCTGGGAGAATAAACCAGAAGTTGAAACAATGAAGCTCAACGATCTTTACAATAACTTCAAACTCATTAAACAAAGATTGAAGAAGGCATGGAAGCTTGGTTCAAGCTCTAGTAGCTTGGCATTGGTGTCAACCTCAGTTGACAGTGATGATTCTGAAGATGATAGTGATGATGACATTGCCACTGCTGGTTCTACAGTTTCCACTGGTAATGCTCTTGTTACCACTGCAGGTTCAAAGAAGAAGGTTGCTGGTATTGGAGATCCTACCTTTTATGCCTTTATCTCCATCAAGTTAATGGCTCTATATTAACTCATGAAGACATAGAGCAAATTGATGAGGATGACTTGGAGGAGATGGACATAAAGTGGCAAGTAGCTCTTCTTAGCATGAGAGCTAGGAGATTCTACAAGAAGACTGGCAAGCCAATCCACATCAATGGAAGTGAAACTGCAGGGTTTGATAAGAAGAAAGTAGAGTGTTTCAACTGTCACAAGTTGGGGCATTTTGCTAGGGAATGCAGGAGACCAAAGAAACAGGATAACAGATCCACATGGTACAAGCAAAAGAAGGAACCAATTATAGAGGAACCAAAGGCAATGCTGGCAATTGATGGTGTGAGCTATGATNATTCTACAAGAAGACTGGCAAGCCAATCCACATCAATGGAAGTGAAACTGCAGGGTTTGATAAGAAGAAAGTAGAGTGTTTCAACTGTCACAAGTTGGGGCATTTTGCTAGGGAATGCAGGAGACCAAAGAAACAGGATAACAGATCCACATGGTACAAGCAAAAGAAGGAACCAATTATAGAGGAACCAAAGGCAATGCTGGCAATTGATGGTGTGAGCTATGATTGGAGTTTCATGGCTGATGGTGAAGAGGAAAAACCTTTAGATGCTGCTTTCATTGCTACAGAATATGCTCTCATGGCCTTCTCTGACACTGAGGTACAAAACTTTGAATGTTCTAAAACATGTAGGGCTTCTAGAGAATGTGAAAGGCTAAATGAGTTACTAGAAAACCATAGAACAGAGTTGTTTGCTGCTAACTATAATGTTTCATATCTTAGAAGAGGTATATCTGTGTTAGAAAAACAACTAGAGTATTATAGAGAAAATGAGACAAAATTTAATGATGATATGGTTATTCTTAAAAGAGAGTTAGATCATAAGATAGCAGTGAATGAGGTACTTAAAGAAGAGCTTGAAAGGCTTAGAAAGGTAAATGAGAATGTCAACTTATCTGTTGATACCTGATATTATCAGTCTAAGTCAATTGATAAGATTTGGGAAGCTCAAATCACTAACAAAGCTAAGTCTGGTTTACGATACAATACATTTCCTCCACCACTAAAGGGTGTTCCAGCACCCCCTGGCATAGATTTAGCATATACAGGACTAGAAGAGTTTTAGGAACCTATTCTTGAATATGGTCCTCCCAAATTTGTAAAAAATGAGGAAGAGGTTAAGCATGAAACTGATGTTTTTGAAAGTGCAAGTGACTCATCTGTAGTAGATGAGAGTGTTAAAAAGAATGTAGAGACTTCTATCCCACAAGTTGTTAATACCATTACAGAGGAACCTAGGAAACAAGTGAATAAGCCTAGACAAACTGTAAGGTATGCTGAGATGTATAGAAACAAGTCATCAACTCCTAAGGGTAACCAGAGGAGCTGGAATCATGTAAAATCTCAACAACTAGGTAGTGAGTTTGTAATGAACAATAAAGCATGTTATATCCGTGGTAGCTTTGAACATTTACAAGCTAATTGTGACTATCATGTTGGAAGAAGGGAAGTTTATGGGAAAAAGAGGGTGGATTCAAACAGGGTTCAAAACAAATCACACCCTAATACACACAGCAACATGATCCCAAGAGCAGTTCTATTGAGAAGTGGGCTTAAACCCTTTGCCACTGCTAAAAATGTTAACACTGCTCATCCTAAATCACCTATTTCAAGTGCAAGACCTAAAACAACTTTTGTTAAATCTGTACAAACAGGAAAAAGGTCTTTTTATAACAAAAGGGTTCAATATAACCAACAGTGGGTACCAAAATCTAAACCAGCAGTTACCACTGCTCAAACAAAAGTTCCCAATGCTAATGTTGTAAACAAGAACAGGGGTAATATGGGAAATGCTGTGAAGGCCCCAGCACGTTAGGAATGGAAACCTAAAGGAAATACATCAACAAACAATCCCAATGGTGTATCAATGACCTTTGATAGATTTAACTATATTGATACACGAGGCAGGTCCAAGTCAATCATGGCTTGGGTCTCCAAAGGAAACTAACTCCTTTATTAAATGTGCAGGAACATCCAAGGACAAAGAGATCAGATCAAGGCTATACAGATAGTGGATGTTCAAGGCACATGACTGGCAACAAGTCCTATCTATCCAATTTTGAATATTTTGATGGACATTCTATCAGCTTTGGAGGAGGAGTTAATGGTAAAGTTACTGGTAAAGGTGTCATTAAAACTGGTAACTTGGATTTTGAACCTGTGTACTATGTAAAAGAGCTTAAGTATAATCTCTTTAGTGTGTAACAGATGTGTGACAAGAAAAAAAATGTTCTTTTTACTGAAGATATGTGTTTTGTTCTTTCTAAGGATTTTAAGATGCCTGATGTAAGTCAGATTCTGCTTAAAATTCTTAGAAAAGGCAACTTATATAGCTTTGATATGGATAACATTGTTGCTAAAGATGATCATGCTTGCTTTATTTTAAAGGCCACAGTGGATGAATCCATGCTATGGCATAGAAGACTTGGTCATATTAATTTCAAAACCATAAATAAGATTGTTAAAGATGGTTTGGTAAGAGGCTTGCCTCAGAAAAGATTTGAAAATGATCAAACCCGTATTGCTTGCCTTAAAGGCAAACAACACAGAGCTTCTTGCAGGTCAAAGTTGGTTAACTCTATTGCTCACCCACTTCAAATGTTACATATGGACTTGTTTGGTCCTACATCCTTGAGTAGCATAAATCTTAAGAGATATTGTCTTGTTGTGACTGATGATTTTAGTAGGTTCACATGGGTTTTCTTTCTTAGAACTAAGGATGAGACAACTGGCATCCTTAAAACCTTTATAACTAAAGTAGAAAACCAAAATGATATAAAAGTTAAAATCATTAGGTGTGACAATGGGACAGAATTTAAGAATAGAGTTATGGATGATTTTTGTAAAGATAAAGGTATTAAAAGAGAATTTAGTGTAGCTAGAACTCCTCAACAAAATGGTGTAGCTGAGAGGAGAAATAAGACACTAATAGAGGCTGCTAGAACCATGTTGGCAGATTCAAAATTGCCAATAACATTTTTGGCTGAAGCAGTTAACACTGCTTGTTATGTGCAAAACAGGGTTTTAGTAGTGAAAACAAAGAACAAGACACCTTATGAGTTATTTAGAGGTAGACCACCTATCCTAGACTTCATGAGACCATTTGCGTGTCATGTCACTATTCTCAATACCATAGATCATCTGGGTAAATTTGATGAGAAAGCAGATGAATGGTATTTTGTTGGGTATTCTATGGTTAGTAAAGCTTTTAGGGTATTCAACTTAAGAACCCAAAAGGTTGAAGAAAATCTGCATGTTGAGTTCCTAGAAAACAAAGTGAATGTAAAAGGAACTGGTCCAGAAAGGCTGTTTGATCTTGATACTCTAACCCATACCATGAACTATGCGCCTATCTCTACAGGTACATCTACTAATGATTTTGCAGGTTCGAATAGTTTGTTGATGATGATGAACCAAGCATGGATCAAAAGGATGATCAAGATGAATTCATTTTGCCAATTTGGGACTATGCAGATTATGATGATGTTGCAAAGACTGGAGATGCTCAACCTTCTAATGATGCTGGAAAGGAAGTAAATGGCAATGTGTTTAAAGCAACAAATGTAAACACTGGAAATAATGAAAGCAGTGGAAATTCAGATTCCACTGCTAGGCCAAAAGATTCCACTGCCAGACCAGAAGTTGCAAAGAATGTTGAACACAGTGGAAATTTAGATTCCACTGCTAGGCCATAAGTTTCCACTGCTACACCTGAAGTGGAAAATTCAACTCCAGTTACACAGGAAGCTCAAGCCAGTGATATTCAAATATCAAATATGCCTACTGAGATTGAAATTCCTCAAACTCCCCATACCAAAGTTCATAAATCACATCCTCTTGAAAATGTGATAGGGGATGTAAACTCACCTGTGAAGACTAGAAGACAATCAAAGATGGCTGTGATTCATGGATTTATCAGTGAAATTTATGAATCTAAGAATCATGAAGGCAAAAATGAATGTCTGTTCATGTGTTTTCTATCTCAAATGGAACCAAAGAATGTATTCAAGGCACTTGAAGATGAAAGCTAGGTGGAAGCAATGCAAGAAGAGTTGCTTCAGTTCAAAATTCAGAAGGTTTGGGTGCTTTGTGATTTACCTAAAGGCATGAAAGTAATTGGTACCAAATGGGTGTTTAGAAACAAGAGAGATGAAAAAGGAATTGTCATAAGAAACAAGGCTAGGCTTGTAGCTCAAGGATACACTTAGGAGGAGGGCATAGATTATGAAGAGGTGTTTGCCCCAGTTGCAAGAATAGAAGCAATTAGACTTTTTCTAGCCTATGCATCCTTTATGGGCTTCACAGTCTATCAAATGGATGTAAAAAGTGCTTTTCTATATGGGCAAATTGATGAGGAGGTATATGTTTCACAAACTCCAGGCTTTGAAGACCCTGAACATCCTGACAAAGTATACAGGGTAGTTAAAGCATTGTATGGATTGCATCAGGCACCAAGGAAGTGGTATGAAACCCTAGCTACTTATCTTTTGGAAAATGGGTTTCATAGAGGAAGAATTGACCGAACTTTGTTCATCAACAAAGACAAAAATGATATCTTACTAGTTCAAGTATATGTTGATGATATTATTTTTGGCTCAACAAAGCCAGAGATGTGCAAAGATTTTGAGAAGCTTATGAAAGATGAGTTCAAGATGAGTTCTATGGGTGAACTCACATTCTTTTTGGGACTTCAAGTACAACAAAGGCCAGATGGAATCTTCACTAATCAAGACAAGTATGTGGCTGAGAAACTTAGAAAGTTCAAATTCACTGATGCAAAGTCCTCTAGCTCACCTGCAGACAGAGGTACACATCTGCTTCTAAAAGAAAACAGTTGAGAAGCAGTTGATGTACATATGTACAGATCTATGATTAGTTCTTTGATGTATCTCACTTCATCAAGGCCAGACATTATGTTTGCAGTATGTGCTTGTGCAAAGTTTCAGGTCACTCCCAAAGAATCACACTTGACTGCAGTGAAAAAGATTTTCAAATATCTTAAAGCATATCCTCATTTGGGATTATGGTACCCTAGAGAATCTCCTATGGAATTGGTTACCTACTCAGATAGTGATTATGCTGGAGCTAGCTTGGATAGAAAATCTACAACAGGTGGGTGCCAATTTCTTGGATGTAGATTGGTGTCATGGCAGTGCAAGAAACAAACAATGGTGGCAACTTCATCAACTGAGGCAGAGTATGTGGCTGCTGCAAGTTGCTGTGCTCAAGTTCTATGGCTTTAAAATCAACTTTTGGACTATGGGTACAATTTCATGAATACCATCATTTATATTGACAATAGTAGTACCATATGCATAATTAAAAATCCAGTTCAACACACAAAGACTAAACACATTGAAATTAGACATCATTTTATAAGAGGTTGTTATGAGAAAAGGCTAATACAAGTTGTCAAAATCCATACTGATGATAACTATGCTGATTTATTAACAAAAGGTCTTGATGTGGGTAGATTTCAGTACTTGGTGACAGGTATTGGAATGCTAAATCCATAAAATTTTTGTGTCTAATGGTCTTTGGTGTTGAGGGGAGGTTCTTGGTACTAAAATTGTTGTATATGTTTGTATAAGTGTGTATATGTTTTGCTTGTATTTTGTTTGTCCACTAACTTTTATGCAGAGATTAAGGCAAACAGTGGAAACAAAAAGGCAAGCAATGGTAAATATTACTCTCACAGTGGAAAATGGAAAACTGAGAAACTACAAATATTTCTATCAAAAGAAAAGTTTCATTGATTCAAAAGGAGAGTACATACAAACACCATCAAAACATAAAAATAAAACCTAAAACAACCTACATCCCTACATCCTACACAAGCTACTCCATTGGCTTCTTGCCCTTGCCCTGATAGTTGTGCTTGTTCTTCAATGCACTCTTCCTTTTGTTCTCAAAGGTTGACTGCATTCTAGGACAAGCAAGCCCAAGCACTTGTGGAGGAGGCCTTGGTAGTCTCTCAGGCCTCTCAGGAATGGAGATTTGCTTCATGTTCGAGAGAGCTGCTCCTAAAGCTTTAGTAAGAGCCCTTGGCAACTCCTTTGACAAGGAATAGGACTCATCATCATCAGAAGAGCTGGAGTAAAACTCAAGAGATGGTGCAGGCTCATCAACAGGTACTGGCTTGGCAACAGGCTCAGCAGCAGCCTTCTTTGATGGCTTCTTGGATGTGGAGGCTGAAGCACAGGGTGGAAAATAACTTGCCCACCCCGATGCCTTTGAAGAAGATTCAGAGGACATCAAAATCTCTGTGTCTGAGGAGGAATCAGATGAGATGTAGATGATGTTAGGAAGTTTGCTCATGGTGACTTTTAGGGTTTTTGTGAATGATATAATGTGTTTTGGTGAAGATAATAGAGAGCCGAGTCACTTTATATAGGAAAAGTTAACTAAAAGGTCTCATTAATTGAGATATTTACTTTCATCTATTAGGGTAGGTTGAAGAGTAAATATAGATATTATCGGGTTGACTTTGGAAGATATTTGTGAATAGTGGCTTGGTTAAAAGTAACTTTGGTTAGGAACAAGTTTGGTTATGAATATTCTTTGTATTATGCTAACACTTTCAGGTACATAACCAATCTTTGCTAGGAGTTGATCATAAAAGGTGTATAACTGAGATACACAACAAATGGTTATTGATTCACCATGTCTAACCCACATAAGAATCAACTAGTCCAGAGCAAACGGCTACTGGTAAAGACTTAACAAATCCGTTTATGGTTGATAGTTTACCAAAAACTATATGGTTATCAACTCACCATATTCTTTATGATTAAGAGTTGGCTAGTCCATAGCAAACGGCTCATGGTAAAGACATATCAAATCCGTTAATAGCTGGTAGTTTGCTAAAAACTATGAAGAAAGCAGTTCAATTTTTATATCTTTATTTTACCATTGCTTTTGAAAATTTTGTGAAAAATTTCTACTGCTAGTTCACAGTTACCACTGCTAATGTTATTTTTACCACTGTTGAACTAGCCGTTACAACTGTTGTGTCAGTAACAAACTTTTTACTAGCCGTTGAGAGTACTTGCTTTCCATATTAATAGGGTAAAACTTTTAGAAGATTATCTACTTTCCAAATTGTATTTATTCTCTTAAGATAAATCTTTACCTTAGATAATCTTTCTTGCGCATTACTCTCAAACCCTAGCACTATATATACTTTTCTCTCAATTGTCGAGTTCATTATTCAATTCATACTAACACAACTGATTTTTCATCAAAAGATACTATGGCATCAATCACCTTTGCAGATGAGCACAATCAAGTGGCTAACTTGGAACAATCAAACGACAAGAGTGGTCCTCTTTTTCATCAGATTGTGGATTTTCTAAACACTACACATGTGAGGTATGCTTTACTTCTTAATCCCTCAATCTATATCTCTCAAATCAAGTAGTTTTGGAATTCTGTTGAGTCCATAACCATTGAAGATGGAGATACACATGAATCTGTGGATGCTCTTAGAGCCACAGTGGATGGGGTAACTATTGATGTTACTGAGTCATCCTTGAGGAGAATTCTCCAATTCGATGATCTCAATGGTATCATCACATTACCTATGCCAGAAATTTGGGAAACTCTTTCATCCATGGGCTACAATACCACTGACAAAAGGGCTACTTTCAAAAAGAGTGGTTTTTGTCCTCATTGGAGATTTTTGATTGATACTCTATTACATTGCCTTAGTCCTAAGAAAACATCTTATGAACAATTTAGTTCACCAATGGCTTACCCTTTGGTTTGTCTAGCCAAAAATAGGATTTTTAATTGGTCTAAATATATTTTTACAAGTATGCAAGGCAATGTAAAGAGTTCAACAAAATTTTTGATGTATCCAAGGTTTGTGCAAGCTATGTTAAATGAATTTCAACTGCAACCCCGTAAAAGAGTTTACAAAATCCGTTGCCTTAAGCCCAAAGTTTTTCAAAATATGGATAAGGTTGGCAATTGGGTTCTTACACCACTTTTTCCTGAGATGCTTGCAAGAATTTCACAGGTACAGGGTGAAGGTGCAACAATTCCAGTTGTATCTCAAAACACACCCATAATCACAGTTCCATCTATTGATTATACTCCACCAATTACTCATACCTATGAGAGGAGGCAAAAACAGCCATCTCCTCTCATCACAACACAACATGTTCCAGATCCTTTTGGTGTTGGAAAAAGCAGTGGTGGTTCCAGGCTTCAACCTAGTCTAACTAGGATGGAATCTGAACCTTTGCCCTATGATTCACCTCTCACAACAGGTAACACAGTTGGAAGTGTTGAGGGCAGTGAGCAACCAATGGAATTGATGGCACTTTGTACCACATTACAAAAGCAGGTTGAATCTCTAAAGCTGGATTTGGCACAAGTTAAGGAGCAGCATGCCAAGGATGTTACTAATTTGAAACAAGAGATTCAAGATTTGAAGGATGAGTTGGAGGGGTTAAAGCAAAAGAAAAGAACTACAATGATGGTGATTTCATCTTCATCCTCACCTAGTGATGCTTTCTTTGAAGATTTTGGGAATTCTCCCAAACAGGGGAGGAAANCAATGGAATTGATGGCACTTTGTACCACATTACAAAAGCAGGTTGAATCTCTAAAGCTGGATTTGGCACAAGTTAAGGAGCAGCATGCCAAGGATGTTACTAATTTGAAACAAGAGATTCAAGATTTGAAGGATGAGTTGGAGGGGTTAAAGCAAAAGAAAAGAACTACAATGATGGTGATTTCATCTTCATCCTCACCTAGTGATGCTTTCTTTGAAGATTTTGGGAATTCTCCCAAACAGGGGAGGAAAACAGATGCTGAAACTAAGGGAAGGAGAATTGATTTCAGAGAAGAAGATGATTCTGATGATGCTGATTTTGATTTTGGAATTAAAGATTTGGCATTTGAGCAAATGGATGATACTGAAGAGCAAGAAATTCCTCTACAGCAGCAACTTGATACAGATCAACCAGAGCAAAAAGATTCCACTACTGCTACAAATATTTCCACTGCTGCTACAGAAGACCCAATTTCCACTGTAGAGCAAATGGTTCCCACTGCAGGACATAACATAACCACTGCAGAGGAAGAACTTGAAAAAATAAGGAAAGACAAAGGTAAAGCAGTATTGTAGAGTGAAGAGCAACCAAAAAGGAAGGTTAAAAAGAGAGTACAAGCTCAAGCTGACTATGATGCTGAAGTTGCTAGAAAGCTAAGAGAAGATGAAGTTGCTAACAAGAAGAGATTGGATGAAATGGAGATTGCAGACTTCATAGAGGCTAAAAGATCGGACAGAATGGAAACCACTGCTCTTATGGATGTAAATCCAATTTCCACTATTCCACCTACAATTCTGAGAGAGAAGACTCCAGAATTCACATATGTACCTACAGATGAAGAAGTTGAATTCTTGGTTGACAATGATCCAGTGATCAAGAAGAAAGCAATTGACCTAGTTGCAGACAAGACCTTAACTGAGGAACAAAGAACAACTCAGTTAAAGGATTTTATTGAGATGAAAAATAGACAAGAACTTCAAGAAGCAATTGGTTCAGTCAGAAAGGGTCAAAAGAAACCAAGGCAACCAACTAAGGCACAAGTTATCTCAGTGATGAAGACTTATTGTTGCAGTGTTGGTGGCTGGAAAATGCATCAATTCAGAGGAATGACCCATGATCAGGTTGAAGGTGTCTACTACAGAGTTAAAAGGCAAGATCTTGATTTTCTTCCTATGAACTCTGAAGAATAAGAAAGAAGATTTCCTCACATGAAGAGAAAAGCTAAAGATAATGAACCTCAGACTAAAAAGAAAACAAGATTTGTTGAAGAACAAAAGGTTCAGTCTGAGAAATTGACAGAAGAACAGCTGACTGGTATGATTGTGATTGAAGAAGAAGACTTTTATCCAGATCCACTGCAAGTCATACATCCTATTGTTGATTGGGAAGTTTACACTGCTAGTAATTTTGCTTCAACATGGAAGATTACAAGGTTGGGTGGTGAAACTTCATCATTTATTCAATTTGAAGATCTGATTAAAGCATGTGATAGAAGTGATCTTGATACACTGTGGAATTTGGTTCAAGAAAGATTCAAAGCTGATAATCTTAAAGATGTGAAGGAAATGCAGTTATGGGTTGATCTAAGAAGACTTTATGAACCTGACTCTAATGATAAGTACTGGAAGTTTGAAGCTATAGGTGTGACAACTACATGGACATATTATGATTCATGTGAAGTTCATCATGTTTCTACAAAAGCTAGAGTGGATGTGTTTATGTTTGCAGAAAAGGAATACCCACTCAGAGCTGGAACTCTCACTGTGTTGTCAACACAAATTAGAGTTCATGAAGATACTGAGAAGGTTAGAGCTTTGATACATAGAATAAAAGATCAGTGTTCAAGAGCAATCCAGGCTTTAAGAAGAAAATGAAGTGTTTGGAAGAATTCCCCAAATCCTAAGAGATGATGCAGATTGAAGAAACTTATTGATTTGCAGAGAAATCATAAGTTTAGGGGAGGATTGTTGGGAATAAAGCTAACAGTTACCACTGATAAGCTTGTGGAAGACACTGCTGAAGAATGCACTAGCAGTGGAAACACATTATGATGCGCGTGGATTGCAACACGCACTACGTTTTACCTCTCGAGGGATCTCGAGAAGCTTGCAATCCCCACCAGGCAGTGTACCTGACCGATGTAGTATAGTGAAGTGGCAAGTACCGGGGGATTGATCGTTCTCTCACAGGGAATAGTGTTCGTTAGGCTAAAGGCTACTCTAATCTAGGTCTAAGGGTGGAGGAAGATTCTTTTTGTATTTTTATATTTTATGAAAGCAGTAAAATCTCTGGTTTTGGAGGATAGGGCGGAATTAGTTGCTAGTCAACTAACCCAAGTTATCTACTTCTAAGCTACTTATATTTTTGTATTTTTTTTTTGTTTTAGAGAAAATCAGTGGTGGAGA
>LBNU01027736.1:0-11078 GCA_014162995.1 Artemisia annua | reverse complement strand
TATTTTTGAGGGGAGGCATTAATAGTTAGTTATGATTTAAGGGGAGGCTGATGCTTTTATTCATAAAAAGATTACCAGTGCTACCAAAGTACTGCTGTTTCATAAAACAACAGTCGTTACATAAGAAGAGATAAAGTACTGGTCTACATCATTCTACATCATCCTACATCTATCTACTCCATTCCACTACTCCATCGGCTTTTTCCCTTTGCCCTGGTAGTTGTGTTTTGCCTTCTGAGCTTGCTTCCTCTTTTCATCAAAAACTGCTTGCATCTTTGGACAAGGGAGGAAAAGCACTCGCATTGGAGGTTTCTCTAGTCTTGCAGGCTTCTCTTCCACAGGAATCTTCAAGTTCTTCAGAGCAGTCTCTAAAGCTTGGTTCAAGGCTCTTGACAGTTCTTGGGATAATGTTATAGCTGGAGCAGCAGTTGGTGCCTTTCTCTTGGAGTTTTTCTGGTTTGAGCTTGATGCCATTGGAGGAAAGTAATCACTCCATCCTGGTTTTGAGTCTGAATCAGAATCAAAGTCAAAGTTAAACTCAATTTCTGTGTCACGTGAGTCATCTGATGAGATATACACCAATGGAAAGTTGCTCATGGTGAAGTTATGGTTTTTAAAGATGAAGATAAGTTTTTGATATGCTTTTGTGATGAAGGAAGGTGTATTAATAAAGAAAAATGTTTTAATCATACTAAATATATGAATTCAAATTTTTAACCAAAATCAGTTAGTTTTTCACAAAATAAACTTTCCCCACTAAAGACAAAAAATTCTGGCCGTTACAGCTGGGCGGCCCCCTTAATTATAAGGGGAGGCCCCCTTAATTTTAAGGGGGCCGGCCACAATTAAGGGGACCGGCCACGCTCCTGTGTCAGATTTTGTCAGAATTTTTCCTTATAAATACCACCTTAAATCTGGGATTTTTACTCACCTCTTGCACGAAAATTTTCAGATCTAAATCTCTCTAAACATCTTCCAAAACCCTTTGATCGTTAGATTACTAATCCTTGTTTCAAGTGATTCAATCCCTCATCATCCACCATCATCCAAAGTGCAAGAGAAGAATACTCCTTCAACCTCAAGTTTAAGAAGTATTGTATATTGATTGTGTATATTGTGTATAGCTCTTGTGTAGTTATGTTGTGAACATTATAAGTAGTTCTAGGAGTGTTAGTTGTGAATAGAAGTAGGGTAGTGGTAAAGATTAAGTAGTGAAGTAGTGAAGTAGTGAAGAAGTTGTGTTGTGAAGAAGTAGTGACGAAGTTGTGGTGTGCTCAAGTTGTGAAGAAGTCGTGGTGTGTTGTGAGATTGGTTCTAGCTACTATTAGGACCCGACATTTAGCTTTGTGTCGTTAAGCCGGTGTAAGCAAGAGTTTTGTAAGGTTTTCTCCGCCATAAGGGAGCTTTTTGACATAGTGAAGAAAACTCCCGAGTTAGGTGCTCGGGGAGTGGAGTAGGACGAAGAGGAGATTCGTAGCCGAACCACTATAAATCCTTTATCTCACGGTGCCATTTTTCCAACTCTATCCTTTTACTTATTTACTTACTTTCATTTTTGTCATATCATATACTTGTTGATATCGTTACTTATAATTGTGCAAGTGTATTGGTGAAACATAAACTTTGAATTGGTGTTTTGATATACAAGGTTTTTGTAAATTAAAAAGACGTAAAACTATTCAACCCCCCCCCCCTTCTAGTTTTTCACACGTTATCACTCATTTTAATGGCTATTAAACGTTAAAAATTGAAAACGGGCCATTAATTGAGGGGGAGCGCATTTGCTCAAAATTTCTGCACCTTTAAAAGCTTTGTGCACCAGCCACAGTGAAATTCAAAAAGTGTCTCATAATCAGTAAACGTTTAAAACGTATCACACTTCTCTCCAAAGCTTTTTCGAAAATCATTTAAATCAATTGGGATCACAAAATCTCAAAAGATTTGAAATTTTATGATCGGGGTAGAGAATGTGATTTAAATATAAAAACTGATTTAAAAGTGATGTTTTTGGAACTTAAAAGAATGTTTTTGGACTTACGAGAACGCTCCCTTATGTGCTAAAATGTTAAAGATTTTGGATTTTAATCAAAGCACATATTAAGGGGGAGCAAGTGATTAAATGCGATGTTTTTGGACTTGAAAAGATGTTTTTGGACTCAAAAGACCGCTCCCGTATGTGCTAAAATTTTAAAGATTTTGGATTATGAAGAAAGCACATATTGAGGGGGAGCAAGTGTTTAAAAATGATGAATAAATAATCTCAAATGAAAGCTCACCTATGTGTGCCAAAGTTTTAAACAACTTTCAAATATTGATTCAATCAATGTGCACATATTGAGGGGGAGCAAGTGGCTAAGAGTCTTTCGCGGGATTTTACAAAATCAAGTAGAAACCGTAAATTGCTTATGACTCAGAATTTGACTCATGAATTGACGAAACATGAAAAGTCGTGAACCGAAAAGACTAGTCCTGGTAGGGTAATAATTTCAAGCTGGTTTACCAGTGATGTAAACGTGTCTCGAAGAGGACTGGTCCAAGTAGAAAGTACCGTTTCGAGAAACTCTTCTTAGATATATACTTTGACGGGTCTAACTTCCTTTTTAAGGAATGTTAACAACTTCAAGTTAGTTAGTAGGGCTAGTTATCACCTAAAAGCTGATAATTGATCCCTTTAACTAAGCAACGTAAACGTGTCCCTCAGGTATATGTCTATTAAGAGCCGATCAATTCAAATAAGTGCAACTCACCCCGACATGTGCAAATTTCTTTCTTTACCTATGAGCACATGTTGAGGGGGAGCATTTGAAAAATGATAAAACTCTCAAAGTGTTAACAAAATGTGTTTCTTTATCATAAACACTTTGAGAGAATTTTCAATGATTTGGTTATATGGCGAGTGTGGAAAAATACCAAAAGACCGACCACTTTAATTTGATGCATGGAGTTATAAGGATGGTAAGGTTAGGTATATGTTCCCATGATCCACCAGAATCGGAGGGATCTTCCCAGGGACAATCCAATAGATAGATTAGAAGTCCTTAGGAATGATTGAAAAAAGGAGAAAAGTGAGAAAGGGAAGAGTGCCGACTGAGACTGAGCTAGGACTGGAACAAACCCAACAAGGTTCTAGTAAATGAAGTCTCAGTAAGCACTGAAGGGGTTGAAGAATTAAAAAGAAATGAAATGAGAAAGGGTAAAAAGAAATAGCCCTCCAATTATTCAACCTTAGGGCAGAAACCGAGTTCAATTCATATGCTACTGATTGTTACTAATGTAACGTCGGTATTGAAGATAAAGACATCATGGACCCAGTGACGTACTGCACTAAACCTCCCAGCCACTCAAGTTCTCTCAAAAGAGCTTGTTTCATTCTCACGGGGAACCGGTGTAAACTATCGACTAGTCTCTTAGAGCTAGTTGATATTGAAACAGGAGACCCCTCCCTAGTCTTCGAATAGGATAAACAATGTGCACTTATCGAGTCTAGAGCCAAGAGATGCATCAAAAGATCTCATAGGAACACGTGATACTTCTACACTGGTTGTTCAACATTTAGGACACCAGATGTAATACTTTGAGTCCTACGCAGATCTTAGCAATCTGCCGAGAACACTTATGAGGGAATATACATAAGTATTTCCTAGTGATTGAGTGGAAACTCCTGCCAGGGTCAACATCAAACAGCCCTGACAGCAGGTCACTTCGGTAATCTCTTGTGGATTACGCTTAGTGTGTTCTGTGGTGTTCCAAAAGGTCTACAGTCGTGGGGTGATCTCCAGCGACTCACCTAATCGTTGGTGTACTTCGGTATGTCAGTGAAAGCCCTTTCGGGGGCATCCGATTAGGAACGACCTTGGTGAGGATTAGAGAAAGTCTTCACACTATGCTGTTGACAATCTCGAAGTCCGAACTTGTAAGTGACGGTATGTTTATTACTAACCAAGTTTTATGCAGCTCAACATACCAAACTTACCATGTTCACCACCATCACTCCAGTTCCACATGCTCATACCAACACCTAAAAGGAGACGTCAAAACTGTTCAACCAGGAAGATCTACTCAACAAAGATGTATGAGCATGTTGGAAAGGCGTAATCACTCCAAAGACAAAGAAGTTGACGACTAATGCCGATTGCTGAAAAGATGCAGATTCATCATCTCATGCTTACACTTCAACATCATAACTCAAGATATCATGATCAAGGAATGGGCTTCGACTATGCTTCCACAACTCTGATGCAGAAGATCATGATCCAGAAAAGTGTAAGCATGACATCACAAAGACATCACAACATTACTAAGAGACACATGCACTCAAAGATGACTTGAAGCTAATTATATATATGGATGAAGAGCGAAGAGCAAAGTCAAAAGATCATCATATACATCAAGGAAGTCATCTTGAGTCATTTATCAATGAAGAATCAACAACTACGAGCTACAAAAGAATCTACAAAGATCTCAATGCAAGAACTCAAGAATATTTCCAGGGGAAAATATTTCCAGGGGTGACCTCCCTTAGGGGGAGATTGTTAGGAATACGCTTTTTGTATAAGAAAGATTCGGTCACCCCAGATAAGATTAAGCATTTTTTAGCTCGTAGTAGTTACAATAGTTAGTTAAACGTAGTTTAGAAGTAGATTAGTTCGCGGAAGAAGGACGGGTCTTTACCCACTGTATACCTGATCCGCAGCCCAAGTGGCACGCCCTAGTGGCAAAACCCATGTACATTTAAGCCCTCTCCATCCTTGGAGAGGGTAAGCCTTCTCTCATAATTCTATTTCTTTTTTTTGGTTTTCTCTCAAGACTTCATCTCTTTCTCTCTCTACTTTTCTTTCTTTTCTTTCTTTTCTTTCTATGTACAACGAGCCAAAACCATAAGTATAAACGTGTTTGTGAGCTTATTTAGTATCCTACAAGGGTTCAAATACTCTTGATAGTTCTTTTACAAGGGTACAACAACTCCCGATACACTAGGTATTTTGAGGACTAAAATACTAACCGATCACTCAAGTGGATACAATAAAATGGTGTATAAACTTTACAAGTTTACACTCAAGTGAAGTTGTGATCTTCTTGCTACAAAGAAAGTTCACAAATATGAATTGGAACTGAGTTAGAAGAGAGAAATGAAAGTATATGTAATATGTTATGATTGTAAGTGATGAGAATAACACAAAGAGTAGGTTGCTATTTATAGGCAAAACATCAGATCAACCCACGAATATGGCGGAACCATTCCTTTGGTTCCGTCTGTTATCCCCTTTGGTTCCGCCAGTATGTCTGACAGAATCCTGCACAAATATTTCACAATCTAACTCAATATTCTCAAGATCTCACAAAGTGAACTTTTAGATCTTTGAGTATAAATCTAAACAAAATGAAACATGTTTCTTACACAAACGTTTCCTTGAAAAGACATGTGTGATGCAAGTGATGATGTAAACAAGTGTACTATTCCATATTTAGAAATATTTAAATAAGAAAGTAAACTTGTAAAATGTATATGTTAGTAGCTTACAAATGTTGATATGAAATGTTTAGTAAGTAAATGTTTTACTTAAAAGGTTTGATTACTAATTACTTAATAAGATACACTAATTACAAAAACTTACTAATTATACTAATATGACATTTTTAACATATGAAGTACTACTTAACATGTATATACTCTAAAAGTATACTTAACCATTTTACAATTTGAAATTACTTTATGAAAACATATAAATGTAGTTTGAGTGATGTTAAGTAAAAGACTTTTAAACTATATTTATGTTTTGCTACAAATAAACTTTACCTTTTTGTCGTTAACAAAACTAAGTAAAGATCGTAAAATATAAATAACGTTTTTAGACGATATTTGTATTAACAATCTCCCACTTTTTGTTGATGACAAAACATAAATTTTATTTTTAAGCAAATGGATAATTATAGATTTTGAGTCTTTTAAAAATTTATATTTAACATGATTATTTCAACCTTTAATTATATATTCTCATGATATGCAAATGATGCAACAAAGTTGAATTGGTTAAATATATTATCTCCCCCTTTTTGTCGAAACAAAAAGAAGAGTGGCGAAGCGGAAATGATTCATGCCATATACTCCCCCTTGGATAATACTCCCCCTAAATGGAGTGCCAAGGATGCATGAATTTTGATCCTACAAAAAAAAATTAGTTTGTTGTAGATACAAGTGAACAAATTATGTTACAAGTGATTAAATAAGTAACCATCTCACAATAAATTCACCAAGTAAATAAACCATCAATACAATGAATAACCAACCAAACATAAAAGTAGAACTATTATATTTCAAGTAAAATTTTAGTTTGACTTAAAAAGTCAAGCTTAAAGACTTGAAAAAGTCTACTAGTCATACAAAAGAAAATAACTAAAAATGATGAAAACTACAACTATAAAAAGAAATGATTCCTAGCTGAGATTCTAACATGATTGGATTTCCTAATGATGCTCTAAGCTTGAGGTGGATGAGAGATGGCATTTAGACGCTCCAAAATGTGGTTTAGGATAAACCTCATTTTATCTTGAAGTTCACGGATGTCATTTTGACACCGTTCACTTATGTGAGCGGTTCTTTCACAATGTCCGCAATCATGGCGGGGAAAGTTAGGTGGAAGAGGAATTTCATTTGTTGTTGGTGGATCATTGGTGGTTGATGGAGCATTGGTTGTAGCGGGAACAAAGGTGGATGGTTGAGTGGTGTTTTGATTTCATATAATAAATGAGTATATTGCCGTTTGGAAATCCATGGCTTGGTTGAGATGAGAATCAACCATATGCTTGAAAGCATAAAAGTTGTCCAAACGGGTGTTTAGTTCTTCATGAGTGTTTGGAGACTTGGCCCATAAGGATGCTTCTATTTCCTCATAAGAAGGAAATAGGGAATCAAAGTGTTGGGAATACTCTTGAGGTGGTTCTTGTTGTTGATCATGATGGTGGAAGCTTGGTTCTCCGTAAAGAGGACCATGGATGTCTTTGTAAATGGGGTGGAACAACAATGGTCGTGGTTGTGTATGAACTTGATCTTGTTGAAAAATTAAGGGTCTAGCATATTTTTAAGCCAAACGCTCTACCAATGATGGTTTATGAGGTTCATAATCTAATGGCTCACTTGGTTGAAACCTTGGTTGTTGTTGGGTTTCCATTTGAGCAATGGTGTCAAAAAGTGGCAATGGTGGTGGATTTGATGATCTAGGTGGTAGGTTTTCTAAAGATTCCAAAAATGGATGTGGTGATGTTGGTGGTGTTTGGAAAAGTTCCATAGGTGTCATTTTTGGTGATTGAGGTGATGGAGTTTTTGATGGTTGAGTTGGTGCCGAAGGTGGTGTTGGATCATTTGGTGTTTTAGTTGGTGGAGGATTGGTGATTATGTTGGTATTGCAAGATTTTGGAGATGGTGTTGGAGTAGCAAGGTTGAGGAAGTTTGTATCTTTGATGGGTGAGGAAATGTTGAGTGATGAATCACTTGATGATGATGAGCTTAGTTGGATGGTTTTGTTGAAGCAACATGGTTTTACACTAACCCTAGAGGTTTTCCTAATAGGTCTAGATGATTCGGATGAGGTGTTGGATTTAGTCATTTCAAGACTTTGGTTAGCTAGAATTATAAGATTAAGAGAAGTGATGGTGATGGTATGAATTGGAAGTATGAATGTTGGTCAATTTATAGGAAGAACATATTATTGAAAGGAGTGTTTGGATGTGATGTTGTTCCATACAAGTTTGGAGGTTCCTAATCATTTGGAAGAGTTCCAAGAACTTGTCAAATCATTGGAAGTCAATCCAATGGAGTTGGGTGGAGTGAAAGACTAACTTATGCACTAAATGCTATGTGATCATGGAAGATTCAGTTGGTCAGAATGTTCCACGGATGTGGAGGAACCAAAGGAATGGTTCCTTCCTTGTAACAGAAAGGTTCCTTGGGTTAGTTTAGGCAAATTTAAAATTTTGGCGGGAATGATGATCCTATTGTTGAAAGTGTGCTAAGAGGGCTCTAGAATTAGTGATAAATACTACTAACAATCATGTAGGAAGCAAGTTTGGAACCTAAGGATTACTAGAAAATTTAAAAAAAATTCAAAGATTAAACCTGAGCTACATGATCCGCGGAACCAACCGATAACAAGGACGGAACCAAAGTATTGGTTCCGCCTTATCCGTGGGATAAATTTGGCGGCACCAAATTTTTGAATGGACGGAACCAAGCAAAGGGTTCCGCCGTTTCCGTGGACCCTCAGAATCCATACAGTAAGGTTTTTCGAAGCAGTAAACGATTTTCGATTCTCAATTTTTTTTTCTAAAATTAAAGTAACTTTACATATGTGATTAGAAAATGCTAAAAATGCAAGTAATAACACATTTACCGATAGAGATCACATGACCGATGCAAGTTTTGACTTTATAAGTGGAAAATAGAAAATATGACAACACCAAAATGTTGTCTCCTGCAAGTTTAGTTAGTTCACACATTGTTCAAAGTTACCAAGATATCCTACAAGTACATAATACATAAAGAAACATAATTTAAACAACCAAATTGTTCTGATGCACCCTTGTGCCAAACACCCTCTAAACTACTCATTTCTTGCTCAACTTCTTGTTGATCTTCATGAGGTAGCATCCAATGCACTTCCAAATCCCTTTTGATTGCTTGTACTCCGCCGACTCATTTGGAATTGATGGAAGTTGCGAGAGGTACTCGAGTGGTGGAAGCCTAGAACTTGGTAAACCGTCGTCTTCACTCATGGAGGATGATGATGATGAGGAAGGAGGGTGAGGACGTTTTCCTTTGGCTGTAAACTCTCTCATCACTCAACGGTACAAAGGTGTGTGGAATAAGAAAGTAGTCTAGGCGAAGACCTCTAGGACTTGGACGTATGGGCTCACAAAACCTAAAGAGACGAGTGAGAAGCATCCCGTATGGAAGAGCGGGTGGTACCTTGGACCGAGATGTTTGCCATTCTTTTGGCAATGTAGTAAGCCAAGTTAAAGGTTTGGCAGGTGGACACACTATAGAGCATGTAGCAAAGGCAAGTGTTGATATGGTCCCTATTTCCTAAGTTGCTTATCACATTGGCCCTAATGATCTCCTCCCATTTCAAGAATTGTGGTCTCAACTCATTAAGCTCCATTCCAAAAGGGTCTTTTGCAACTTCCTCTCCCGTTCGGGTTCTCCTATTATGAGAGGTCCTAACAAAAAGGGGCTCACGAATAACTTCCTTGCTCACTAGAGGGGTTTCATAAGGATGAATACAGTCATGGATTGAGTCAAGAGTTGAAAGTTGCCATTTGTCGGTATAAAGACATGTTCCCCTATTTGGAACACGGAGCACTTGAGCAAATTGATCTAAGGGGATTTCAAACTCATTTTGGTTGATTGAAAAGGCTAAGGACATGTGACCATCATCATCCGTACTAAGGATCACGGAGGCATAGAATTCTAAAATGAAACGNCAGTCATGGATTGAGTCAAGAGTTGAAAGTTGCCATTTGTCGGTATAAAGACATGTTCCCCTATTTGGAACACGGAGCACTTGAGCAAATTGATCTAAGGGGATTTCAAACTCATTTTGGTTGATTGAAAAGGCTAAGGACATGTGACCATCATCATCCGTACTAAGGATCACGGAGGCATAGAATTCTAAAATGAAACGAGGGCAAATTGGTTCATCTATTTCTAAGAGGCAATCAAAGTTGATGAAAGAAAGTTCCTCAAGAATGTTTGTTCCGGCTAGGAAAGCAGGGTCTATGGTTCTACGCTCATGGACATAATGCTTCTCAAGGTTCTTAAAGATTTCTACTTGGTTTGAGGAGAGGCCTTTGGTCTTATGGTGCTTAGGTAGGTATTTGGTGGTGTCTTTGTGGTCATAGAAGGTTGCGGGAGGCATGATGAACCTAGAAACACAATTTTCACATTTTAGTTTATGTAAATAATGGTTTAAGTAACAAAACAATATGGAGTTGTGGTTATCTCGACTCATTTTAATGCTTAAAATGGTTTTACTTATGCAAATTTTATGTAAATTTTGAGATAACCCAAATGCTCCTAGTTTAATGTAGCTACAGTTGAATGTACCCGAAAATACATATTAGTTATGTATTCCCTTTAGCATTCAAGAGACATAATGCAAGTGATGTTTTAAACATAACGTTTTTCTTTTGTATTATCAATGAGAAAATATTTTTTCTTAAATGTGAGAAGTTTTTCCAAAAATTTTGACATGGGGTGTTTGGTATATTGTGATAATGTTCTACAAGATGCAATTCCTAACTAATGGAAAACATAATTAGTTTTGTTTATAACAAATGCCCTACATGATTTCCTAAGTTGATGCATAACCCCAAGTTTTTAGTTTTTGTGCATAAATAGAATTTCCAAGACATATATCAGGAGAGTAATTGTGTTTAGAATACTTACAATGATGTTAGGAATGAAGGATGGCTGAATTGGAACACTAATTTTCGTGTGTAAATGGGTGTGGAACTGAATAGTAACTGTTTTTGGTGAGTGGTGTAGGATAAGGGGTTGTTTGGTTTAATATATAAAAATGAGAATCTGTGCAGACTTCTGACGGAATGGCCAGAACCAAACAAAGGGTTCCGCCCTTTGTATCCATTGGTTCCGCCAGACCTGCAGATGTACAAACAAGAAATATTTGTTTTGAATTTCAACGATTTTATCTAACGTTTAAATCTATGAAGTAGGTTCCATAAGTCCTAGTCCTAGTCTAAGAAGATTAAATGGTTCACGTTTAAGGGGTTTTGTAAGAATATCGACAATGTTGTCTTCGGAGGATACTTTCTCGATATAAATGTTTCCTTTTTGAACATTGTTGTTGGGGTATAAAAGATCAAAGTACTGCTGGATATCAAAGTGCTGCTCTTCAGAGTACTGCTGAAGTATTAAAGTCAAAGTACTGCTAATGATCAAAGTACTGCTCGTTGATAAGTCAAAGTACTGCTCGAAGATAAAGACTGAATATATTATTAGAATTAAAATATTATGTAATCTAGAATATTCTATAGTTAGGGATTGTATACTTGTCGTTCAAGTT